>CM061049.1:6863427-6949784 GCA_030762985.1 Adelphocoris suturalis
CCAGTACCCTAATATGCGCCTGTCTCTGCCATGTGCAATTTTAAATCTAACATATATGATATATAAATATATATATATAAATATATATATATATATATATATATAATATATATATATATATATATATAATCGATGATAATATATATATAGCATGTTCCATGTTTATCGAATCGAATCAAAAATCGAAATAATGCCGTTCGCTAGTTGTAAAAATCGGTAATATTTTCATGAAACATTGTCCACATTCAGATTGAACTACTCTTATTGAAAGAGTACCTCCTAATTATTTTTAATAATTTGATTCCATGTTTGTCTATCAAAATCATAAACTAAAATTTCTCAACACGATCAATAGCGACTGAAATGTCGAAGATTTCTTCAAAAATTCGCTCATGGGGTCATGCTGCTGCATGACTGGACTTTTGTTCATGACTTAGAATCATTCATATTCGCTATTCCTATGAAAACTAATGTAGTTATTACCTGGACTCGGTTTCCATGGGTCATGGTATCAGGTCATGCGCGCTCCCCCTCCCGTTCCTCATACCGAACTGCTCGCCGAACTCGAAAAAAATCATCTTTCCATCACAAGATTTATTCTCTTTTATCATGATAAAATAAAACTGTTGACCGTCGTTCCACTTCTATAGATGAGTAATTGCTATATTTAATCGTTGAGAATCGCACCCAACAAAATCAAATATTAATGAATTGTTTACAGAGAACGTCATTGGTAGGTACACTGCTTATGCATTAGCGATGTTCAATAACTTGTTTCCAAGACAGCCTCCGTTGCGAAAGCTTTGACTTCACTTTACTTCGTTTACTGTTTCGAACCAGCCTGACAATTTTTGATTTCTGTCGGTCTGTATATACAGGGTGGCTCACGGAAACAGGTCGTTTTTGAAAAAATCATAAAAATTTTAATATTCATAAAAAATAAGTATATTTAAATATATATATATATAATATATATATATATATATATATATATATAATAATAACTTGGTAAGAACAGAAAAAAGAAAATAACAACACAAAACTATTTTTAATATTTCGGTTTCTGCCTTTTTCAAAACTACGAGAGAATATGATTTAATTTGGGCTGTTTGCAACGTTGGCAAGGAAATTTTGTAACTTTGGATATCGCTTCAACGTCTAATATTCAGTCCTGGAGGATCATAGGCACCTAGCACGTTGCTATGGGCTTTTACCGGTTGGTGACGCATTTCTCTTGTTGCGTTGGGCCTCATTTTTGTTTATTATTTCCAATAACAAGCCTATGTGATCGTATAGCAAAAAATTTTTATCCCCCCCCCCCCCCCCCTCAAACTTTGTCACTTTACGTTTCAAGGTGCGTAGAATCCAAATTTGAAATGTCCGTCCGCGTCCGCCGTTCGCCGTCCGCCGTCCGGGCCATAAAAGGCCTTAGAATTGACTTAAAAAATCTGTTCTTTCGCACATAGACTCCACTTGGGGTCTAGTTGGTCCTAACTTCTCGCCAGCTCGATCGCTCCACTCTCATGGGTGCTATGAGCCAAAAATAGGTGAAAAAGTGTCTTTTTTTTGTATATTTCAAGTTGTATAGAAATTGGAGATTTATGAGTGAAAAGAAAATGTTAGCTATTAATTTTTATGGAAAAAAAAGTATTCTAAATGATACTCTTCTATTCAAAAAGAGATTTTGGATTTTAGGCTATTTTTTGCAATTTTATAGATTTTTTAAAACAAAAATTTAATGAAGTTCAAGTTTTTAGCATAATTTCGTACATAAATTTTTGAATGTTTCTATTTCATAGTTGATAAACTTTATTTGACCAATCTTATGCTAAAAAATATCATTAAACAAATTAAACAATTCTTAGCCATTTTCAGTGATTTTGTCAGCACATTTTTTGAAATTTGACCAATTAGATGATATCAATATACAGTATAGGTAACACTTTTATGTGTTGGAAAGATGACTTGGTAATAAATTGTTTTTTTTTATCAACTATATTAAAACGCGTAAAATTGTAAGAGTCCGCTGCTGTAATGGATTGAACCCATTTGTGAGGTCCGAAGCTCCGAGTTCCGATACTAAATATACTATAAGCGGCGTTTAATAATTATGGACCAGGAATCTACGTAGAAGGGCTGTCTAATACATAAATAATAAACCTTTGTGTAATAATTTGCAGCGTTTTTTTTTTCAAGAGTTTAATGCCAAAACAATAATCAAAAGTTGAATTATGCGTAATGGCATGTCGGCTTACAGGGAGATCATCGTCTGACCGAACCACGGATGCTCGATGGTTGTTCACCCTCAAGTTGAGTGGAGTTTCTGCTTTCCCCACGTAACAGGCAGGACACTCTTTACAAACCAACTCATACACACACATAAGTGTCTGGCATTCTGCTGATCCTTTGCATGTGTATGAGTTGGGATTGTTCGGAGACTTGAAAACTTCCTCCTCAATAACTATAGGGCAATAATAATTATAGGCACGTGTTAGGTGCCTATGATCCTCCAGGACTGAATATTAGACGTTGAAGCGATATCCAAAGTTACAAAAATTCCTTGCCAACGTTGCAAACAGCCCAAATTAATCATTTTCTCTCGTAGTTTTGAAAAAGGCAGAAGCCGAAATATTAAAAATAGTTTTTGTGTTGTTATTTTCTGTTTTCTTTTCTTACCAAATTATTATATTGAAGCTCTTGTAGAGTCGTTAGTAGTTTAGTCGGCCGTAAGTACTGTGTGTCTTAGGAATTAGTCGGGATGCGGCCCAGGGGAAAAAATGTGAATTTATTTCATGTTTTTATTTTTTATTCGACGTTTCGTCCTCTTGCTGAGGACATCTTCAGGATCTGGTGCGTGGCAGGAAAAAAATTTTTAAAACGTCCGAATATAACGGACTTGTCAAATAATATGGAGCAATAACGGTGGTTCACCCAGTCAAATAAGTCTTGTAGAGTCATTTTTCAAGTGATATATATGTGATATTGATTATAAAAGCACTTGGTATAAGCAAGTATTTAAGAAATATCATGTATGAAAAATTAAATCTGATAAATAGTGTCTATTTTCATCCATGCATGCATGGAAACTGCCCTCCACTTTTTGCAGCAGATCTTCTTCAATTTCCCTGATCTGTTCACGAATGGGAGTACTTTTTGTGTTGTTTCAAAGGTGCGTGGTTTATTTTCATAAGCCCCCACAGAAATTACATCTGGTCAAGTCTGGAGCCCGTCAGAGTTGGGCAAAAGGAAATTTCAGTAGTAAATTACATGTGATTTTGGTTTATTATGTCCAATAATAAGCCTATATGATCGTGTAGCAAAAAATTTTTATAACCCCCCCCCCCCCCCCCCCTCCCTCAAACTGTGTCACTTTACGTTTCAAGGGGCGGGCGTAGGATCCAAATTTGAAATGTCCGTCAGCCGTCTGCCGTCCGCCGTTCGCCGTCCGGGCCATAAAAGGCCTAAGAATTTACTTTAAAAAACCGTTCTTTCGCACATAGACTCCATTTGGGGTCTAGTTGGTCCTAACGTTTAACCATCCCGATCGCTTTACTCGCATAGATGCTATGGGCCAAAAACGGGCGAAAAAGTGTCTTTTTCGAGGCTTTGAGTGTTAGACGTGTTAGACGCACGCCTGGCACGCATGGATCACGGTGGATGGTGAGGAGGGGTGAGCGGGGGTGGAGTGAGAGAAGGCGCCGCGGCACCTCGTGGTGTCTAGGGTGACCAGGGGCGTAGCAGAGGGGTGTAGGAGAATGGATATAATTTATTACTTTTACGTGTTATACCCATATAATACACCGCGGCACCATGAGGTGGGTACGGTGTGAATATTCCTTCGAGGCATGAATATATGTTTTTTCTAGGTCATATTTGTGTGTTAATACCAATCCTTTTCCTACGCATATTTAATGACATACCCTCTCGACTTTTTGTACGTACTTAGGTAATGATATTATTAAGGCACTAACTATTTGAATAGATAGGAGCTAGGAGCTAGGAGTATAGGTTGTGGCAACTCGAAATAGGACACGCCGAGGAGTCTGGACGGGCCTTATGACGTACGCAAGCCAACTAAAACTACGATCGAACTCAATTGAAAAAATAATAAACCTTTGTGAAATAATTTGCAGCGTTTTAAATCTAATAATGAAGTTGAGGGTTGGTATATAATAATTCAAAAAATCTTCTACACCGACGTTTCGCTATACTTGTATAGCATCTTTAGGACTTGGTAGGTAGTGGAGCAGGGAAAATTTTCGGTCCTCATGGCAGGTTATACAATCCTTGCTGGACACAGTGCACTTGTACACTATTTTCATACATGCTAACTGGAGACTGTTCATAATAATAAAAACTTGATAATTATGATGAAAAAAAGTCCAGTCATGCAGCATGACCCCCATGAGCGAATGTTTGAAGAAATGTTCGAACAATGTTTCATGCAATTATTAGATTCCGATTTTTACAATTAGCGAACGGCATTATTTCGATTTTTGACTGATTTTTCAACTGTAAAATTTTTGAAAACTTGATACATATTCTTATAGGAAACTTTACGCTGATTCCGAATATATCACATGTTAGTATGCTGAAAAAATTATTTCGCACAACAAATCGCCAAAAACAGGCTATTTTGAAATTTTTGTCTACATTTTTGAAAATTTCAACCCGAAGATGTTATGTGATCATGCTGGCCAACGAACTTGAACTTTCGTTTTGTGACGTTAACATTTAAAAATTTGTTTTAAGTTTCTAGCACAATTCTACGGACAGTTATCGTCTGGAGTGACACATACATACATAAAAAATGCGTTTAACTTCAGAATATGATTCAGAATAGTCTGAAACATATTTCTGCATAAAATTTTTTCAAAAACTCACATTATACAAATTTTAAGGCGAGAGCAATTGCTTAATTTTCTTCAAAAATTCGCTAAAAGCATAGTTTTCTTGGAAACATGAAACACCAGTTCTCGGCAGTAAATTGAGATAAAACAATATTCGGTTGTCACTCTACTCCTCTTTCGGACTAGTTTAACTCAACTTTTTCCTCAATACATTGAACCAATTGTGTACAAATTGATAGGTACACCATAATTATATAAACCTGAAAAACGCAATACAGATATTATTTTAAAACAGATTGCCTAAAATTATCATTTTTAGCCAATTTTGTTAAAAGACGCAGCAAATTATTTCACAAAGGTTTATTTTTTTTTTCAATTGAGTTTGATAGTAGTTTTGTTGGCTTGCGTACGTCATAAGGCCCGTCCAGACTCCTCGGCGTGTCCTATTTTGAGTTGCCACAACCTATACTTCTATAATTATTTATACACATGTTTATATTTCTCGATTTGTGCTCCTATCTATTCAAATAGTTATTGCCTTAATAATATCATTATCTAAGTAGGTACATACGAAAAGTCGAGAGGATATGTTATTAAATATGCGTAGGAAAAGCATTGGTATTAACACACAAATATGACCTAGAAAAAAACATATATTCATGCCTCGAAGGAACGCTGTACCCACCTCATGGTGCCGAGGTGTATTATATGGGTATAACACGTAAAAGTAATAAATATCCATTCTCCTACACCCCTCTGCTACGCCCCTGGTCACTCCAGCCACCACAAGGTGCCGCGGCACCTCCCGCTCAGCCCCCCCCCCCCCCCCTCAAACCCACCGTGACCCCCTGCCAGGCGTGCGTCTAACACTTCTAACACTCAAAGCCTCGAAAAAGCCACTTTTTCGCCCGTTTTTGGCCCATAGCATCTATGCGAGTAAAGCGATCGGGATGGTTAAACGTTAGGACCAACTAGACCGAAAATGGAGTCTATGTGCGAAAGAACGGGTTTTTTAAGTAAATTCTTAGGCCATTTATGGCCCTGACGGCGGATGGCGAACGGCAGACGGGGGACGCCCATTTCAAATTTGGATTCTAAGCACCTTGAAACGTAAAGTGACAAAGTTTGAGGGGGGGGTTATAAAAATTTTTTGCTACACGATCACATAGGCTTATTATTGGAAATAATAAACCAAAAACTGCCTTAACATGGAATTTTCACGAGTATGAGAAATTCCAATTTTTTAAACCGGCTAACAGTGTCTCATTTCCGTACTGTTTTTTGCGTACCATATTCGTAAAAACTGGCCCAAGATCTCAGATTTATAGCGGTATAGATAATCAATTTTTATTTTACTTTACCAAGAAGAGGATAAACGTATGTTTGTAACGTGGTTTATTCTATGAAATCAAGGGATTTGTGAAAAATGACACTCTAAAAAAAACGCTGCAAATTATTACACAAAGGTTTATTATTTCTGTATCATAGAGACCTTCTACGTAGAAAACTGACCGTAATTATTTAGCCTCACTTATACGAGTAGTATATTTACTAGGTATCGAACCTCGGGGCTTCGTGCTTCCAATATTTGGTTCACTCGTTCACTGCATTACAGCTCCAGGACCCCATAATTTTACGATTTATAGTAAAGTTGAGGAAAAAAAATAATAATAAATGGGGCCGTCTAGGGACACCTGAAGGAAGCGAAGCTTTATATCATAAAGCGTAGAATAGAATTATGAGTATTTTCATACTCATAAACAATCTCTTCTAATTGGAATTAATTTCATCACACGCTCTCTCTCGCCTTCCCTCCCCTCCCTTCACTCTCCCCTCCCCTCCCTTACCTCTCACTCCCACCGCCTTCCCCACACTCCCTCGCCCTCCCTTCCCTCTCACTCCCTCTCCCCTCCCCTCCGCCTCCCCCATACTCCCTCGCCCTCCCTTCCCTCTTACTCCCTCCGCCTCGCCCTCCCTCTCACTCTCTCTCCCGCCCACCCTCTCCCACCCACAAGGCGTGCGTGCGTTCGTCAGTCTAACACTCAAAGCCTTGAAAAAGAAGACACTTTTTCACCAGTTTTTGGCCCATAGCATCTATGCGAGTAAAGCGATCGGGATGGTTAAACGTTAGGACCAACTAGACCCCAAATGGAGTCTATGTGCGAAAGGACGGGGTTTTTAAGTCAATTCTTAGGCCTTTTATGGCCCGGACGGCGAACGGCGAACGGCGAATGGCGAACGGCGGACGGGGGACGCCCATTTCAAATTTGGATTCTACGCACCTTGAAACGTAAAGTGACAAAGTTTGAGGGGGGGGGGGGGGGGTTATAAAAATTTTTTGCTACACGATCACATAGGCTTATTATTCAAAATAATAAACCAAAAGTGCCGTTTTTTACAAGCGGTTGCATGATTACTCATATTTCAATAGGTTATTCTACACAGAATTTAACTGCCGTGAATATTAGTGATAGATGTTTCCTTGCTAACTAGCTTAGTTTTGGCGTAAAATCAATAATATAGAAAACAGTTCGAAAGTTGCGATGTTTTTTCGCAAAAGCTTAGGCGCCCAAGTAACTTGAATACGCACACTTGGGTTTTTACTATACATATTGACTCTTAAAACTACCAAAATCGAAACAATCCGACCTTTGGTGAATAACGCATTTTGGTTTATTATTTTCAATAATGAACCTTTGTATTTTGAAGATAAATATACTTTTTTTCTCTTCTATTTACTAGAGACAGGTAATGTGACATTTTCGGTTTTAGCATGGAACATGCTTTAACCTTGGACTAACTAGCCGAAAAAGGTCACGCGGAATGGGTGACGCGGGATGGGTGACGCGTGATGGGTGACGAAATTTTCTTATGATTTTCACGTACAACCGAGCCGTTGGTAGGGAAATGGAACTTCCGCAATTTTAATCGCACTGAAATCGTTCACCATTCGTTGGAAAGCTCCTGATTTATGTCGCATTTTTATATCAGAGTGTTATATTAATGTGTGAGGTGTTTATCCAATAATGCGATATTATAAATGGTTAGTAAACAATCTTATGTGTCGCTAGCCTGCTTCATTACCAGGGAAAAATTTCCGTGACGCAAAATTTGTGTCACAATTTCAGTGTTTTTCACGTACAACCCAGCCGTTGCTAGGGGAATGGAACTTCCGCAGTTTTCATCGCACAACAATCGTTCGCCACTCGTTGGAAAGCGCTTGATTTATGTGATAAATGTTCACATCTCAAGCTACCAATTTCCCCCTCCTTACGTACCTGGCTACATTCCAAAACTAAGTTGATTGGACTATAAACAATTTTAATAAGCCGGTTATAATATTAACTTTTTATTCCATCACTTCGAATGATTGTGTGGAATAAAATAAAATGAATATATTTCATCATCCTCGTATTTGATCACATTTTTCGAATAAAAAAATAAACAGAAAGAAGACATAGCTAAAGCATGTTCCATGTTTCTCGAATTTTAGCCGCAGGCTCCAAGCGGTAAGCATCCGGGGGGTCCAGGGGGCTTGCCCCCTGGCGAGGAGCGCAGCGCCGAGTTTTTTTAAACATTATTATAACCTATACAATCATTTAGGTATTTATAATTTTCATTTCCATTTATCACATTCATTTGAAATTTCCAAATCTCGAGAAAAATAGGCAAGGAGACTAATAAATAATTCCATACCACTTGACGATGAGAAACAAAAGAAATTGAATCTCAACTTAAACTCAAACATTCATAAGGCATCTTGACTTCAGATGTATAGATCCTGCAAAATTAAGTTCGATCACATCCATCGAACTATAGGGATATCGAGGTATGTCGAATTATAGGTATCAACACATAATTGAAGAAACAGTAAGAGCATCAATGATCAAGTAGGCACTGCACAGGTACCTAAGTACCTACATTTCTTAAAGCATTGTTATACATTTTAGTAACATTTTAAAATTTTATTTATATTACATTCTTTTTCCACAAAATTTGAGAATTGAAACATTCTTCGGAGCACTGACACAGTAAAAAGCATGAAACGTCACTTTTCCGATAAAGTGAATCGTGATAGTACTCGGAAACCAGAGACGAAGTGGAAAGTCACGGATCCAGGGGTCTATTGTTAAATATCAAAACCACGAGTGATTGGCTGCTACATCGTTGCTGAAAGCTTATGCCACACAGCTACAGCGGTGTTACCTGCCTTTCATGCTTTCACAGGGGGTGTGACACCACAAGCAAAATTTTGACTAAAATATCTGCGGTGATAACCTTAAAACACTATGAACCAACAGACGCCTAGCCCCACTTGGAGTTGGAAGACAAATTACAGAAACTCGGCTAACAAATCTTGAGAATTTGCACTTAACGTTGACTGAAAAAAAGAAAATAGTTGGCTAGCGTACGTCATAAGGCCCGTCCAGACTCCTCGGTGGGTCCTATTTCGAGTTGCCACAACCTATACTTCTATAATTATATACGCATGTTTATATTTCTCGATTTGAGCTCCTAGCTAATCCAAATAGTTATTGCCTTAATAATATCATTATCTAAGTACGTACGAAAAGTCGAGAGGATATGTTATTAAATATGCGTAGGAAAAGCTTTGGTATTAACACACAAATATGACCTAGAAAAAAACATATATTCATGCCTCGAAGGAACGCCGTACCCACCACAAGGTGCCGCGGCGCCGGCGCCTCCTCTCACTCCACCCCCCCGCTCACCACCCACCGTGACCCCCTGCCAAGCGTGCCAGGCGTGCGCGCGTCGAAAAAGACACTTTTTCGCCCGTTTTTGGCCCATAGCATCTATGCGAGTAAAGCGATCGGGATGGTTAAACGTTAGGACCAACTAGACCCCAAATGGAGTCTATGTGCGAAAGAACAGGTTTTTTAAGTCAATTCTTAGGCCTTTTATGGCCCGGACGGCGGACACCGGACGGCGGACGGCGAACGGCGGACACCGGACGGCGCGGCGGACGGCGGACGGACATTTCAAATTTGGATTCTACGCACCTTGAAACGTAAAGTGACAAAGTTTGAGGGGGGGTTATAAAAATGTTTGCTACACGATCACATAGGCTTATTATTAGAAATAATAAACCAAAATTGGAGTTTGGGGCCGGCTTCTACGTATTGGCGAATTTTTGAAGAAAATTAAGCTATTGCTCTCGCCTCAAAATTTGTAGAATGTGTATGTATGTATATATGTATGTATGTAAATATGTATGTAACATGTGTCATTCCAGACGATAACTGTCCGTAGAATTGTGCTAGAAACTTCAAACAAATTTTTAAAATGTTAAGGACACAAAACGAAAGTTCAAGTTCGTTGGCCAGCATTATCGGATTATATCTTCGGGTTGAAATTTTCAAAAATGTAGTAAAAAATTTCAAAATAGCCTGTTTTTTGCGATTTGTTGTGCGAAATAATTTTTTCAGTATACTAACATGTGGTATATTCGGAATCACCGTAAAAATTTCCTATAAGAATATGTATCAAGTTTTCAAAAATTTCAAAGTTGAAAAATCAGTCAAAAATCTAAATAATGCCGTTCGCTAGTTGTAAAAATCGGTAATATTTGCATGAAACATTGTCCAAATTCAGATTGAACTAATCTTATGGAAGTATCCCTGTATAACCAATCCTAGAACCATGCTGTTTAAAACGTAGGTAGTAGGTGCTTGTTAAAAAAAAAAAAATGTAATCACAACTGATGAGTTTACTCTGTGAAATATTCCGTCCTCCGATTCTGTTTTACGCTCAACTGTTTTAGGACTTGATGTAGCTTTAATACTGACTGTGGCTTAGAAAATATCAGCCATGAAATTATGAAGAAGTTCTATTTATGTACGTACTAGCACGCAGACCCAAGGCCTCGCTCCGCTCGGCCGTCAGTAACGTTAATCTCGAGGCCTCCCTCTATCGAAATCTATGAATTTCAAAACCTACGTTTGTCTTTAAATCTACAAGATTAGTTTAATAATAATAAACTATGAGTACCTCCTAATTATTTTTAATAATTTGATTCCATGTTTGTCTATCAAAATCATAAACTAAAATTTCTCTACACGATCAATAGCGACTGAAACGTCGAAGATTTCTGCAAAAATTCGCTCATGGGGTCATGCTGCATGACTGGTTTTCACGCTGAATCGGATGGTAACACTTGCAGATCTCCCCTCTGTTATAACAGAGTTTTACACTTTAACTCACGAATTTTAGTTCATTCGTTATGATCAATTTTATGCTTTTTAGGGTAAAACTAGTTAGTCAAACTAAATGTTGAATTTTCAAAAATCACCACAAAAACAATTGAAGTAAACGGGTTCATACTCCTTTTTGGTTTATCATCTCCAATAATAAGCCTATGTGATCGTGTTGCAAAAAATTTTTATAACCCCCCCTCAAACTTTGTCACTACGTTTCAAGGTGCTTAGAATCCAAATTTGAAATGGGCGTCCCCCGTCCGCCGTTCGCCATTCGCCATTCGCCGTTCGCCGTCCGCCGTCCGGGCCATAAATGGCCTAAGAATTTACTTAAAAAACCCGTTCTTTCGCACATAGACTCCATTTGGGGTCTAGTTGGTCCTAACGTTTAACCATCCCGATCGCTTTACTCGCATAGATGCTATGGGCCAAAAACGGGCGAAAAAGTGTCTTTTTCGGGGCTTTGAGTGTTAGACGTATCGATTGGAGAAGTATCGATACTTTTCTTTCGATAATATTAGGTATCGATACTGCTAGAAAAATATCGGATCGTACGAGTATCGATACTTAGGTGGTATCGCAACGTCCTAGTCTACTGACCAAGACCCTCAGCGTTTTCCTTGTCAGTCCTTTAAATTCCCGAATGATTTATGATGCCCGGGGATATTCATAGAGGGCTATTACCGTTTCTACTTTGGCGGGAGGCAATCTTCCGCTTAACCTACTTTAGCGTGGAAGTCCGTTTTATGAATTTAATAAATACCTGTGGATGGAAAACGGACAAATAATTTGGATCCATCCTGTTAATCATTATTAAATGATAAAAACACATTGAATCCTTTCTAACCGTAATCATTGAATTTTTTCGGTAGGCTCTCTTAGTTTTTCATCTTTTAGAGCGATTTGTCCAAGATATTTAAAAGTTGAATTTCGAAAAAAATAAAAGAATCTGAAATTGTTTTATAAGCATTTTAAAACTCATTAGAATGAAATACTATTAGAATTATACGGCATGAACCTTCAGAATCGGCCAATTATTTCTAATGAAGAGGTAGAAAACTGCATGAACCTTCAAAATCGGCCAATTATTTCCAATGAAGAGGTGGAAAACTGTTAATTCTACCTATGGCATCCTCAGCATGTCAAAGTTTCGAAGACCTTGGAAGCATTGGAATATGGTTTCATAGCACCTAGATTATTGGTTTTTAATTACCCATATATTCAAATTATCAAGAAAAATCTATTACTCTAGAGAGAAACAACTTTATTAGAAACAAACCGTGACTTTTTTTAGTTTATGTGCCATGGCAAAGACATAAACGAAACGCTTGCATACGAGTCTGCAACACATTGGGAAATTGTATGTCTTTAGTTGAAGACAAGTATGTGTTGCAGACTCGTCTGCAAGCTCTATGAGCCACTCAGCTGATCCGGACCCTGGGCATCGTCACGTAAATGTGTTAAAGAGACTACATACGAAATCACAGCTTCCTAGAGTGTAAAACATAGAAATTAGCTTTAAGAGCCACTCATCTGATCCGGACCCTGGGCATCGTCAAGTATATGTCCTAAAGAGGCTACATACGAAATTACAGCTTCCTAGAGTGTAAAGCATAGAAATTACCTATTAAAATGATTTAACCACCGCTTCACAAATCAAACCGTTCTCGCAATATTAATTCGGATCACCTGCTATGAATCAAATCATCGAAACACCAGCTCAATGAAATCATCAGAAATTAACAAGCGGTGGCAATCATGTTCACAATATCAATTATTGAGAATGATCACCTGAGTGTACACAATTATTCAAATAACCTTGCTCATAACTCAGCTTGTTGGCCACGCACTTCGCAGTAGTTAACATAATATGGTTGGATAAATCGAGAGCTTTCGAACGAATGGTCAACGAATTTTGTGGGATGAAAAACGACAAAGTACCATTTCCCTAGCAACGACTCGGTTGTAAGCGGAAATCATCAAAATATTTTTGTGAGCAATTTTCCGTGACGTTTTTTTAGTTTATGTGCCATAGCAAAGACATAAAATGTCAAAAAGGGTTCAAAACCCATTACATGGGTGTTGCCTCGTAAAAAAACAGTTAATATTTCGGCTCTTGGTAAAAACAGTGTTACTTGCGAATACCCATATCTTGATGGCAAGCCTAGGTATGTTTTTGAGGTAATGTAGTCGAAGTGCAGTGCCCATTATTGTAGAGCTAGTCTAGTCTTATGTCGGTCTAGTCGTAGTTTAGTTTCCACAGTCTAGTCTAAATGGATTCAGAAAATAGAGAATGATGACCTATCTTCTTAAATTACCTCTACCCATCAAAAACTTTCCAGCTTCAGAAAAAGATTATACTTCGAAGTTTCACGTGTTTTGAATTCATCTCTGCGTAATTAATATGATTTTTGAACAATATGGTTTGAAACATTCCATAAGCAGGTTATCACTAAGGCAGCGTAAACATCCCCCTACTTACGTTTTAATTTCGGAGGCCACACCCATGAAAAACCACGATTTTGCCATCATCATGGTTAATATTTCGACTCCTAGTCACTGGATCCACTAGTTTGCCAAAATGAGCAAATATAGTCTCTTTCCACTACCATTTAGTGAAAACCGGAAGTCTCTAGGTGGCCAGGGGGCCGAGATCTCGATGGAACTGACAGACAGACAGACGGAAAGATGCGCGTACAAGCTTAATAATAATGATAATAATAATAACAAACAAAGTTTGGTTACGCTAAAAACATAGAGCTTTGTGCGTGGGTGTAGTGACTGGGTAGCGGGGGCTGGTTGTGATCGAAAATAATACATTTAGATTCATGGTGCCCGATTTTCCGACTCACAAGCACTGAATTGAGTATCCAGCTTAATTATGGGAACAGGAAATCGGCCTCTTTTGGCTGCAAACCCAGGCTCTTGGGGGAGCTCATGAAGTTGTTTATAGTTTTACAAAGAAATTTTTATAATAATTTTTCTAGAGAAGATGCTGATTACCCTTGATTAATGGATTACTTTGTCTTAAACGACCAAGAATAACAGAAATAACTATTTTCTCATGTGATAGACCTTTCCCTGACGCCTTAGGTATATTTATTTAGATTCATTGTTGCAAGATGGGAGCTTAAGAATTCGAAGGCAGCTGCAGGCAGGTAATCGTCTCATCCCATTGAAACAAAAAAACTATCTTGAAAAGTAATCCAGTCTTAAATCAGAACTTACCACACTTGTAAGCCGAAATGAGGCTTCTCTTTCCACTGATTTACTTAAGTATAACCATTCCTGGTGCGCTTGTCCAACATTCCACCGTACTAATCTATGATTTAGGATCCAATCCTTCCGCCCCAGGGTTGAATGTAGGAAGCGTGTTTTGATTATCATTCGATTAAAATTTGGTCTGAATAACTTTCACATTATGAGGGTATGCATGGTATGATTTTGTAACTCAAGTTGGGATACCAGTGTCGGCAAGTTTTTTTTTTTCTCCTTCTGGGCGTCGCATTCAGATCCCACTTCCATGGTCCTCCATCGCTAAACGGTTAACATAACTCCAACTACAGTGCAGGAGATCCCGGGTTCGAACCCCATAGTCTGTCAAAAGAGGAGGTACCCGTGTTGGGAGGTATTGGTGCATACCGAAATTACGGTTGCACCAACAGGAGGCAGACAAGTACTATTTGTTCATCTACCAATTTAAATATATAAAAAAAGTCCAGTCATGCAGCATGACCCCATGAGCAAATTTTTGAAGAAATTTTCGACATTTCAGTCGCTATTGATCGTGTAGAGAAATTTTAGTTTATGATTTTGATAGACAAACATGGGATCAAATTGTTAAAAATAATTAGGAAGTACTCATACTTTATTATTATTAAACTAATCTTGTAGATTTAAAGACAAACGTAGGTAAATATTCATAGATTTCGATGTCCAATGTGGTCAGTATTGAAGGCAGTTGAAATCTTAACAGTATCCTATCATAACATCATCAAATCTTGACATCAAATAAAATAACATACCGACGTCATATGAAAGTTCTAGGATTGTTTATACAGGGATACTTCCATAAGAGTAGTTCAATCTGAATTTGGACAATGTTTCATGCAAATATTACCGATTTTTACAAATAGCAAACGGCATTATTTCGATTTTTGACTGATTTTTCAACTTTGAACTTTTTGAAAACTCGATACATATTCTTATAGGAAATTTTACGCTGATTCCGAATATACCACATGTTAGTATGCTGAAAAAATTATTTCGCACAACAAATCGCAAAAAACAGGCTATTTTGAAATTGTTGTCTACATTTTTGAAAATTTCTACCCGAAGATGGAATCCGATCATGCTGGCCAACGAACTTGAACTTTCGTTTTGTGTCCTTAACATTTTAAAATTTGTTTGAAGTTTCTAGCACATTTCTACGGACAGTTATCGTCTGGAATGGAACATACATACATACATACATACATACATACATACATACATACATACATACATACATACATACATACATACATACATACATACATACATACATACATACATACATACATACATACATATATACATATATATATACATACATACATACATACATAAAAAAATGCGTTAAACTTCAGAATATGATTCAAAATAGCCTGAAACGGATTTCTGCATAAAATGTTTTCAAAAATTCACATTCTACAAATTTTGAGGCGAGAGCAATAGCTTAATTTTCTTCAAAAATTCGCTAAAACAGAAAGTAATAAAGCATTTAAATTAATTGAAGTCAGTCAAAAGAGGAGGTACCCGTGTTGGGAGGTATTAGTGAATACAAAAATGACGGTTGCACCAGCAGGAGGCAGACAAGTACTATTTGTTTATCTATCAATTTAAATATATAAATTAAATTTAAAAGAACTGAAACGACAATTGCACCATAAGGAGACTCAATAAAAAAATTAATAATTGTTATAATTAAATAAATGAATATGTAAATAAAAATAAAATAAAATTTTTCAAAAAGACAGTAAGAAGTAAAATAACAAAGGAAAAGTAATATAAAATACTCGTACATTTATAATATGCATATACATGATTTAATAATTTGAGTACCTCTGTATACTGAATAAAATAATTTTTTTTTTTTTTTTTTTTTTATCAATCAAATTAACTAGATGATTCTAATTCTCCACGTATTTCAGATTTATTTAGAGTTGATGCTGCTCCAAGCTTCTTTCATTTACAGGATCGCAGGGTCGCGATCAGCGTCAGGCTGGCCGTGTGTGCGCTGGATTTGAAGAACAAATGGATTTACCAGGATTGGAGTGGTTCTCGGTTGACCAGCGAGCGAGACCGCAGCAACGCGTTATTGTTGATGTTGGTATGTAGAAGATCTCGAGAAAAAGAACTGTTCCGGTTTTCCGGAATCATTGACGACTGAGAGTTCCCGTAATAAAGAGTTTAATTAGAATGAACAATACTGTGTATATTATTAGGGTCTACCTGAGGACAACCAGGATCTAAAATACGAGTGTGTATACAGGGTGATTCCCTCGCAGAAGCAAAAAAAAAAAATTTGGGTGAAATTACATCAAAAATGGAGTAGAATGCCGCCAACTGCATATTTTTATCTCAATCCGTTCTCGAGATATGATTTTTTAAAGGTTTTTTTCAGGAAAACCGTGTTTTTTTCCTCTTAAACTCAGATTTCTCCACTTTACTTCATTTAATTTTAACTTTTGACCACATTTTCGGAATCAGCATTAAATTTACTATTAGAATAGTGTACTTGGGTTCTTAAAAAGTATCATCCAAAGGCCCTCACATCAGCTCAAACATTGACGATTTTGAAAAAAGAATATTTCTGAAAATCTTTAAAACTTTACTACTCTTCCAAAACGAATCCTGGAAACTGGCAAATCTCATGAAAACTGCTTCATCTAATATGCTTTCCAACGGTATAATCAAGATTACTTTTATTTTGTTATTTAGTGGAGAAAATTATATATTAATGCTAAAAAATGTGGGTTTTTCAATGAAATTGTTGGTTTTCTCGAAAGATAACCCTCCATGAACCTACGAGTATGGGGTCGGTTTCTATGTATTTTTTCACGCTGTATCGAATGGTAACATTTGTAGATCTCTCCAACTCCGTTATAACCGAGTTTTACACTTAAAATCGCAAACGTTTAGTTTGTTTGTTACGATTAAATGTATGTGTGTTATGGGGTAAAACTAGTTAATTAAAGTGTAAAACTCGATTATAACGTAGTTGAGAGATCAGCAAGAGTTTCCATTCGATCCAGCGAGAAAAAAAATACATAGAAACCGACCCCATACTCGTTGGTTCATGGAGGGTCATCTTTCAAAAAAACCAACAATTTCATTGAAAACCCCACATTTTTTAACATTAAAACATTATTTTCTCCCCTAAATAACAAAATAAAAGTAAAATTGATAATACCGTTGGAAAGCATATTAGATGAAGCAGTTTTCATGAGATTTGCCAGTTTCCAGGATTCTTTTTAAAAGAGTAGTAAAGTTTTAAAGATTTTCAGAAATATTATTTTTTCAAAATCGTCAATGTTTGAGCTGGTGTGAGGGTCTTCGGATGGTACTTTTTAAGAACCCAAGTACACTATTCTTATAGGAAATTTAATGCAGATTCCGAAAATGTGGTCAAACGTTGAAATTTAATGAAGTAAAGGGGAGAAATTTGAGTTTAAAAGTTAAAAAACACGGTTTTCCTGAAAAAACCTTTAGAAAATCATATCTCAAGAACGGATTGAGATAAAAATATGCAGTTGGCGGCATTTTACTCCATTTTTGATGAAGTTTCACCCAAAATTTTTTTTTGCATCTGCGAGGGATTCACCCTGTATAGGTAATTGAATGGTTTATAATGTAAGGAGATTTGAATTAATTGTTTTCGGCTGCGCTTATCGGTTGCCTTCGAGGGTAATGCAGGATAAGTCATTTCAAAGAATTTACTAGAACCATTGGAAACTGTTCTTGGAATTTTTCATATTTCCCTAGAATGAATCATCAATTGGCTCGTTCCCTGAAATGGTTTCCCATTTATTCGCACCACACAACTCTTCAGTTTATGATCTATCAACCGCATGCACTGTAGCATACCCAGTTTGAGATGAGTTTAAGCCTTTCTGGGAGCCGGGAATATTTGTTGATGATAAGCAGCCCTGCTCAACCCGTGAAATCTGTGATGCAAAATACTTCTCAAACGTATTTGATGACAATTAACCAGCTTTGCCTCGTGCAATAGGCAAGAGTTCCTTGAGATTCGATAAAAATCGTATTCTCGCGAAATTGAGGGATCTGAATTGTTCCAAGGGTACGGGGTCTGACCCTTTGGTATTGAAGATGTGTTGTGATGGACCGGCTGAGCCACTTACGTTGCTCTTCAATTTTAGTCTGGAATCCGTTATTTTTCTGTCCATTTGGAAGTCTAGCCACGTCATTCCGGTTATCAAATTTGGAAAAAGGAACTTATTTAGCAACTAATCCTATCTGTAAACTGTCTATCATTCCGAAGGTATTTGAGAGTTTGGTGGTGGATGATATTGGTGCCGCATACAGGGGCCTTATTCACTCTAGCCAGCATGGTTTTGTCTCTCGAAGATCAGTGGTAACTAACCTCTTGGAATTTGAACAATACGTGATGAATGCTGATATTGAGGGCGGATTTCAGGTCGACGCCGTATATACTGACCTTTCTAAAGCCTTCGACCGACTCTGTATCCGTTATTGGTTCAAAAGATTGAAGCACTGGGTATGGTGGGTACTTTGCTTCAGTGGATATCTTCATACTCAGCTGGTCGAAACCAAATTGTATGTGTGGAAAGGAATATGGCTAAGCCTTACATATTGGACCCCTCCTCCTCATATTGTTCATGAATGACCTTAATCATTACCTTAGGGACGTTGAGTTTCTACTTTACGCGGACGATCTGAAAAATCTTCAAGAAGATCGGAACTCCGGAAGACGTTAAGGCACTGCAGTTGGGAGTGGATGAGTTCAGTTCTTTTTGTAAGATCAATGGCCTCTCTATCAACGTTCAGAAGTGCTGTTTCATAACTTTTTCACGCCAAAAATCTCTTTGCAATAAATCAATATATTCAATCGATACCATCCCTGTATCAAGGGTGGGAAGGGTGAAAGATTTGGGAGTTACAATCGAATCCGATTTCTCATTTTCCTCACACATTTGTCACATAGCCTCCATGCAGCTTGGCTTCCTCTATGGGTGATATTCTCGAGACTTGGACACTAGCGCATCCTTACATCGAGGCAAGGCGGAGTCGAAGTTATTTCACTTTGTTGTCATGGTGACGAGTAAACTATACGAAAATGCGCCATTTGTAGACCACAGCTGGACAACTGCATACATAGTCTTACCTAGTTCCTAGTCAAGATTTTCATTATTTGTAATATGCAAGGTGATAAATTGTATGCAAATTACATCAAGTTTTTATCAGGTGATGACCTCAAATGCTATGAACACAAGATTTAATCTATGGGGTAGAGATCCATATGAAATGTGTGTTGGGGAGTTGACATACAAGTGTTCTACATGATCCAGACATCAGCCGCGAAGATGTTGAGGATTACATATCTAGTTTTAGAACTGTTCTTTGAATCAATTGAAACTAAAAATCTTTAGAGTACTGTGAAAGTGGTCTTGTGAAAGGATGTGTTATGAGAGCTCTGTTAGGCGGGAATAGCAAGTATCACATGTGGAAAGGTAAGTAGGTACCTAGAGGGAAGGTATACCCACATACTTTCCGTATATTATTACTTGTTTATGTACTTCATTGATAAAAACGAAAGTAGGCACCTACCTAATTACCTTTTTTGCACCTAAAATATGCATAACTGCAAAACTCGCGCGATAACTGCACTGCCTAGTCTTTATGAAATCTTACCTTCAGAAGAATTCATTTCAAGGTTTTTTTCCTTGCAGCTGGTTTTTAATTTATGTTGCATATTCCCTGATTCGATATTTGACAACCTTGCTAATCAGCGGTTGTATTCGTCGGCCAAGCAACGACCCACCTATTTTGTTTAGACACTTTGAAAGCAACAGCAAATCTGGTAGAACGTACGTACCTACCTGAGTAGTTTCGTTTCTTGGTGTAACAACAACCTGCCTTGTTTACTTTGACAAACTACAAATCTCTCCTTTTATTCATTCAATATAACAAGTAAAGCTTCCTCAGTTAAGCATAGTACTACGAACTTACCTGAGCAATGGCCATTTACCTACACTGCAGTACAGACACCTGAGGAATTTTCAATCATCTTTTCTTTACTATTTTTCATGTTAATAGTTATTCTCAAAGCCTAAATGAATGAAGTTCTTTAGTTTTCTAACACTGATTAACTACAATAGTTAGTAGACTCCTAGTCCAAATAAAAACTTGTTCACGTTTGATTGGTATCGTTGACAGCAATCTACAATCAATTATTGCACTGGCAGGCACAATTATTATAACATTTAGTCGAATTGAAACTTCGTATTGCTACAGCATTATGCTTTTTCAAAACAAAACTGTTGAAAAATGGCCTTATAACCACGAATTATGTTGACGTGAGACGGCAAACTTCTTGTGAGAAATAGGTTGGTTGAGTGCTACAATATTATACTTTTTCAAAACAACTGTTGAAAAATGGCCTTATAACCACGAATTATGTTGACGTGAGACGGCAAACTTCTTGTGAGAAATAGGTTGGTTGAGTAGCGATTCATTGACGTAGGGCAGTCATGGCCGACTTTGGCTGAAACGCGAACCTACTCCAGGCGTGACGTCACGAGAATATGGGCCATAGAGCTACTCGATCCTTCCGCCGCCAAACTACCTTAAAGATCCTCTACTGTTCATTGGTGCGGAGTCATGTGAAGTTTGCTCAGTAATATGGAATCCGGCATACTCAACTCGTATACCTACGCTCATTAGAGCGAGTTCAGCGTCGTTTTCTTAGGATGGTTTTATAGGGCGGAGGCCCTGGACGAATTCAGTTACGTCGGGATGCTGGGGATCTTGAACCGTTCCTCACTTGAAACCAAGGGGCGCACTGTGGGGCAGAATCGAAAAAACCTGGCCAAAATAAGAAAAATCGAAAGTTAGATATTTCTACCGGTAGCTTGTGTTTTGGTCACCTGACATCCCTGAGAACTCATTTCATAAGTATCTGACCTCTGGACAGTCATTCCGGCAGAGTAACAATCGGAAAAACATTGACGTGCTCCGATCATCGATCAACCTGTTAATAGGTAAGCTGGAAGAAACAACTGCTAGTTAAGTATTGTTCCGATGTTTGGTAGTGACGTTTCGAGGGGGATCTACCTGAAAACATGTCAGCGAACGGTAAGAAATTATTATCACAATTTAAAAGTCGTTTTAAAATAAATGAGATTATTTCATTAGTGAAAGTAGTAGTTTTTCAAAAATGAGATTATTTCATTAGTGAAAATAACTACGTATTGAGGCGTATTGAATGTCGATTCTTTTTTTGTTCAATAGGGTAACTATTCTACTAACTTAATCCACTGAGATCGCCCGCTAATATGCGCTATTCTTGACGTCATCAACTTTTGTAGTTGAAAAACACGATTTCAAATTAAGTAACGGAAATGTTGTTTTTCTGTAGATTGCGCCGGTGTAAGTAACAGCTGTTCAGCAACAACTTCAATTGTGAGGCTTCAACTTTGTGAATGGTTGTGGAATTCTAATAAAATAGAGTTGGACGATAAAATTAAATTTCTAGCTGACCAGAACGTTGATTATGTTGACTGATTCACAATAATCGTGAAATCGTGTTTTTCAACTACAAAAGTTGATGACGTCAAGAATAGCGCATATTAGCTGGCGATCTCAGTGGATTAAGTTAGTAGAATAGTTACCCTATCGAACAAAAAAAGAATCGACATTCAATACGCCTCAATACGTAGTTATTTTCACTAATGAAATAATCTCATTTTTGAAAAACTACTACTTTCACTAATGAAATAATCTCATTTATTTTAAAAACTACTACTTTCACTAATGAAATAATCTCATTTATTTTAAAACGACTTTTAAATTGTGATAATAATTTCTTACCGTTCGCTGACATGTTTTCAGGTAGATCCGGCTCGAAACGTCACTAACAACATCGGAACAATACTTAACTAGCAGTTGTTTCTTCCAGCTTACCTATTAACAGATTGATCGATGATCGGAGCACGTCAATGTTTTTCCGATTGTTACTCTGCCGGATTGACTGTCCAGAGGTCAGATACTTATGAAATGAGTTCTCAGGGATGTCAGGTGACCATAACACAAGCTACTGGTAGAAATATCTAACATTCGATTTTTCTAATTTTGGCCAGGTTTTTTCGATTCTGCCCCACAGTGGGGCGGTTCCCAACTGCCTCCCTACTCGTGGTTTTTTCCCAAGTGCCACCCAGCCGTACACGGTCTATAGACAACTGCCTCCCCGCCCCTAATCAGCCAGTTGACAAGTGCCACCCCACCAGTTGACAAGTGTCATCATCTTTGTAATTAGGAACGAGCCCCAAGTTCTGGATCTTCCTAAACCTGGACAAGTAAAATTTTAAAAGTTTTTATTTAGGATTTATTTATTTATTTTTTTTTTTTTTATTTTTTTTTTTTATTTATTATTTTTTTTTTGTTAGGATAGAATTTAGTTTTAGAAGTCAATAGTATTATTACCTATCATGATTGTCTGAGGTGAAACTTGCAACCAAGGTTTGATGTGTCAGGCCATATCATTGATATGGCGTTAAGGCCGTATCACACTTGCATTTTTTTCGCATTTTTTCTGTGTTTTAAACGCTGAAACGTGAAGAAGGCAAACTGCGTTTTTTCAAGTTCAGTAGTGAATGTTGAAGAGGAATAACTGCAAAAACAGCGCATTCTGGCGGAATGCGTTTTTATTAAATCTGTCAGGTTAGGGCTCCTAGGGGTTTTTCATTGAATTGTAACCTCCCCAAGGGTTATGTTTAGCATTTTTCTTGCGTCAAGGTAAAAATTAGAACGTGTTCTAATTTTCCCAAGTGAGTTTAAAAACGCTCCGCCAGGATGCGCAATGGTCGAAAAAGCTGACCTTGGAAAAACGCACTTCTTCTTCTTCACGTTTTTGCGTTAAAAACGCAGAAAAAATGCGGAAAAAATGCTAGTGTGATACGGCCTTTACGCATTCCCACTTCAAAATCAGTGATACATTCAGACGGGTTCATGGTTCCGATTTCCAGTTCGTGACATTTATCAACGATAGCTCGCAAGCAACGTTCATACGTCTTTTCCTCTTTATTGGGGAGCAGACAAAACACCAGGGGCACGTACCATTCCGGTACCCATGCACTGAGAACAACTACTGAACAAAGAATTTCGGTGTATATTTAACCCAACGTCGACCACGTGGGGTCCAGGTGGGCCCCATGTGCACCTTTCCCCCCCTCCCTTATAGCGACTTTGCCCCTCACTGCCTGCTCCTTGAGTAGCTTCCTACTCAGTACTGCTCCAGAGGTTAGCGAGGTAGCAATGGTCGTAGCAAGGAGAGTACCTTTTGAATTCATTTCTGTTTGATGAAAATCGTTGTTGGGGTATGAGTGGACCCCACGTGGACTTCCGTGAAAAAAAAAAAAAATTTCGGCACATTCACACACATGTTTTGTCTTAATTCTCAATCGTTTGAGCATACATACGTAGGGGTTACTTAGTTTTCCTGTTTGTACTGTTGTTGTCTGGAAATTGGTATAATCCTTGGAATTGAATGTACCACTAACCCAGCCTCTGCTCCGCTCCCCGCCAAGTAAATGAGATGCCACATGTGCGACAGATCGAAGGATAGGAAATCCAGCAACACATGCGCTATGTGCTACCGTCCGATATGCAAAGAACATGAAAAACTAAGCCGATCATAATTGATGTGTAATGAAGAAGATTCGCAAAATGAATCTGAAGAAGACATGTGATGGAAGTTTTTATAACGTATTTTATGATTTGTTTCTATTTTCAAAGTTTATATGTGCCATTCAGGTTCTCTAAGACCGATTTCTGTTAGTCTGATTTGTCTAAGTCTAATTTTAGTGTGTAAATTCAAGTATGACTTTAGTATGATAATTATGTAGTGTTAGTGGTTTTTTGTTCCTCTGAAAGGGCAATTTTCGAAAAAGTTCTGTGTTGGCTGAAGTTCTTTATTTTATTGAAAAACAATAGGCCTACTTACAGTTTATATGCCTAAAAATTTGACTAAAGTTTTTATTCCGTTCTGATATAAATAAAAACTTGAACGTTTTGCTTTTTATTCCTTTCTCTTGCGTTTTTGGTTTTCTGAGATGAGGAAATTCTTTGGCCCATGTAATTTCAGAGCTACATTAGGAGGGTAGGTATCCTCGTAGACATCTCAAAATTGATTGCATGATGTTTTGACGCTAGTCCCATGCAACTATAGGGCGGCCCAGCCAGAAATGTGAGTGGGGTCCTGGTGGACCCCACGTGGGCGACTATTATTCTAGCTCCCACGTGGTCGACGCAGGGTTAAAAGTGCCATCCATGTAAATGGAGTCGCAGGAAACCAGAAATGCCAAATTTCGTTGACAAAAATCCGGTGCTGCCATCCATTGCTCAATCGAAACTGAGCTCCAAGCATCGTTATAAACCTGAAGCGTGGTAAGTCGAGAAACACGATCATGTTTGTGCGGGTGTCAGTTTTCCTCCTCTCCGTTCGAGCGGGGTGGCAGCTGGGTGCCCCCCACGAACTTACCGCCTACTTCCCGGGGTGGCACTCGTCCTCGCCAAAAATGAGGTACGCCTGGCAGGGAGGCAGTCGGGCGTCGCCCAAACCAAGCGCCTGCAAACTGATCTCACCACGTTGAACAAACTGTTGACCAGTTTTATTAATCAGTATAATTCTCTATCGCTGCTGGCCAGTGGCGGATCTAGAAACATTTGGGGGGGGGGGGGGGGGGGGGGGATTTAATCTCAAATATCCCAACAATTTTGTTTTTTCTAGCTCTATAAATGAATAAAAGACTGTTTTAAATTTGATTGTAAAATTAACAATTATTATTTATTTACAACAACGTGGCACGACACGTTTAAAAGGTCACTTGATCTTACTGTGCCCTGTCTATTTACACAGGCAATGGCAGTTTTGTTGTCTGAACGCACAAGAATATTGGTATTCCTGAGATTCTTTGCAAAGTGCTGTGCCGCTAGGAGAACTGCTTTGAGTTCTAAAACGTTAATGTGGAGCTGGCGATCCTCGGTTGACCACCAACCGCTCACTTCCTTGTCGCCTGATACAGCTCCCCAACCTGTTAGGGAGCTGTCAGAGTCAAAGGACACGGAGAATTGATCTCTACGTGAGCTATCAGATAGAGAAGGTAACTTCTTAGACCACCCCCTTAAATCAGGTACAATGGGATTTGGAACTGGTATTGATGCTTCATAGTTGTTTTCGTTTGCAGTGAGGGCCTTGATTTTTTCTCTTTCCAGTGTCTTAACATGAATCCAACCATATGGTGTGGCCGGACAAACAGAAACCAGAAGACCAATGATTCCAGCAAATTCTCTAATAGAGAAAAACGGTTTTTGAAGAAAGGAGTCCACCAACGACTTAATTTTGGCTTTTTTGTCAATTGGTAAAGTAATTGATAGTGTGATTGAATTAAATTCAAAACCTAGAAAGGTAAAAACTTGAGATGGGGTAAGCACTCTTAGGAAAATTAACACGAAACCCCAAATTTTGAAGCAGATCAACTAATAATTCGCAATGTGAAGCGCAGGAATATGGTGAATCAGATAGAATAAAAAAATCATCTAAATAATTTACGCTCGTAATACCTCTAGAGCGGTGATATACTAGTACAGGTTTCACTAATTTTACAAAGGAGTATGGGGCAGAAGATAACCCAAAGGGTAGGCAGCGAAATTGCCATAGTTTTCCATTCAGAGTGAATCTAAGGTATTTCCTATCCTCAGTTCGAACCTTAATTGCATAATAGGCATCAGATATATCAATTATCGTGGCATAGGTCCCCCTCGAGATTAATTGACGGACTGTCCGATGATCTTCCAACCTAAAAGTGGGTGTTTCAACAAATTTATTTAGTTGTTTGAGATTGAGAATAACTCGTTTATCCCCATTACGTTTGTCTACCAAAAAAATAGGGGAAATAAATTGACTAGAACTCGGAGAACAAAGTTCTATTGCACCTGCTAGTGCCAATTTTCGCTATAGTGCGAATGGTTATATAATTAAAAACTTACTTGATTTGAAAACCCAATTTTTTCCGTTAACGGATCTTGTTGTTTGGTCAATGGGTTTTGTTAATGAAATCCTTAGTTGATAATAATCACCCTTTAAATGTCGATTGTCAACAATAACGAACAAAATCGTTGTTATTGTGAAATTTCTTTTGTGTGTGTGTCGACCAACAAGATTGTGCGAAATTTGCTGTCACTCTCTTTTAAAGTGAATGAACGGTCACGTGATACAACACTGGCAAGTACAATGCAAGCATTCTAGCTTAATCCCGCCTCTAAACACACATACACAAACTCATAGCGCTATGAGTATGGCGCTACTTGTATTGGCGGGAATCGGGCAAATTAAACTAAACTTGTACAACAAATTGTAAAACAGCGCGAATGAAAATTGAATCCTTGAACTCAAACGGTGACACTCGAATATTTACTGTCCTGAGCTCTGATGAGTGATTTAGGAAAACTGATTTTTAGGTGAAAAGCATTGGCAAAATTAATATGAACGAGTTTCAAATTCATCTTTAGTTTCGATAACAAAAAATAACCAAACAAAAAATTGTCTACAAAAAGGTGCATAATAGATGAAACAATGGGATTAAATACTTTTCGAATTTAAAGAGCGTGGCACCCGGTTGAAAATGTTGAAAACGGATTCGATTTGGACATTTTCAAATCATTATGGGAAACATATTCTGAAGTCAATTTAAACTAAACATAAAAACCATTAAAAAAAAGAATTTTTGAAAAAAAAAAAAAAAAAAAAAAAACTTTTTGTGGGATTTGGGGGGGGGGGGGGGGGGGGCATGGCCCCAATGCCCCCCCCCCCCCCCTTGGATCCGCCACTGCTGCTGGCAACGATTAATTTCAGGGTGCCCGCAAGAGCCACTAGAAATCATTATTCTTTTGCCCTGAGTACCACTGTACGAATTACGGTACAACAATTCACTAAGGGCCACTTTCACCAACAACTTATAAATCCGAGATTGGCCAAACTCGATTAAATATAATCTCGAGGATCAAACCTTGGTGTCTTTCACCAACCCAAAATTCGTTTAAACCAAGATTGGAATAATCGAGTTTCCCTAACGGAGATTCCGGAAACTGTCCAATGAAAAATTGGACAATTTGAAACGACAGTTAGAAAACCCGCCATGTGTCCGACATATCAAGACAATAAAGCAGTGAATCACAACCACGACCCGTTTTTACCCGCGCCGTTTTTATCTAGTTACCTAGTTACTATCTACTCGCAACTTTTCGTTGACTTCCAACAAAGAAAGTGTGACACATCATTTGACGGAAGCAGGACGTTTGATCACCTTATTTAAATGTACATAAGTTATTTTATGTGGTATAGGTAGGTAGGTACATACTGTACAAGGGATAGCAATTCAACATCGTATTATAACGTGCTATCATCATCGATTATACTTTATTTCTCTACCATCCTACATCAATTTCGTATTATAATTCGTTTTTCCAACTTATACCTGTTCGAAGGGAACTCCAGGTGAGTGTCGATAAGCTCGAGGACTTTCAAAACTGTCGGTTTTAGGAGCCGGAATCTCCGCCGAAATTCGACGTCGTCCAACCCGTCAAAATGTGGAATGCGCCGTCGGAT
Organism: Adelphocoris suturalis; assembly: GCA_030762985.1. Taxonomy (NCBI): domain Eukaryota; kingdom Metazoa; phylum Arthropoda; class Insecta; order Hemiptera; family Miridae; genus Adelphocoris; species Adelphocoris suturalis. The sequence goes on from CM061049.1 coordinate 6,891,402, forward strand.
CGTCCTTGGGCGTCTTTGCAGGACATCGTCCTCATCCGAGGAATCAAATTAATCCGAGCGATAAATCGCGTGAATTCATCATCAAAAACTTGAATAACAATAAACTATATATAAACTATAATAATAAACTGAACCAAACTGTAGAGGTTTGAGGAATCAGCTGTTGGTGCGCGGCCATTTTGCTCGATATCATTTTTATCACTAATCTGAGATTGGCAAGAGTTAACTGGCCGAGATTGGGAGATTAACCTCAAGCCACCTCGTTAGGAGTTTAAACTCGTAAAGTGGTTTGGTGAAAGACGATTAGCTGGAATCTCGATTATTTGTTAATCTTTTCTAACTTAAACTCGTTTATGTTGTTGGTGAAAGTGGCCCTAAGCAGGCTTCAGAGTTCGGCTAATGAGATTGCGCACATCACAGATGTCCGTTATGACTCCCCGGCAGTGATTAAACGCATGTTGAAACTTACATAAAAGAGCTGCGATTACGTACTTGTGACGAACTTCGAGGGGCAAACTAGTATTATCTCTTGGGACTATCTCAATTTTGTTATAAAGATGTCATGTATTGAACTTACCAACTCATAGTAATCTTTTCTTTATTAAATTTCATTATGGCTGTATACTTATTTCATTTTAAAAGGGTTATTTAAATCCCATGAAATAAAATAAATAAATGTATATGTACTCATTGCCTCGGAGGATGCTGATCTTAGCTCAGCATTCAGTTTTCCTTTGACACTGATATTAACCATTCCTTTAAATCGTGTTCTCCCCTTCCCAAACGAAATCAAAATTATATTATTACCTCTGTGGTGAACACCTGTAACTTAGTTGTGATTTCTTAAATAAATCCTTTATGTCAACCCCAGTCTAACCGAATTGCTCATCTCGACCGACCGTCAGCGGTAATCGTTTGAGGAGGTGGAACAGGTAAAATAAGAGGTAGAGGCTCGGGTCAACCATCTATTTTATTCGTAAATTCACTTGTTGTCATTTCACCCAGTTTCCATCTCCTATCAATTTTTGATATCCTCACCATGAGGGTATGATGATAGTTGCCTAACTCAAGTACCTACCTCATTCCACATAGACCATACGATGATATTGCGTCGCCGATGTCTGTGACTCCTTACCAACAGGTGTATGGTGATTGTCGACGCCAAACCCCTTCTTCCTCATATTTTGTACTGAGAGTGAACGATACTGCCGAACTTGACCTACTTTACTATCTCGGTCCCCGATGATATTTGTTGGGAGTTCCTATCTGGAGTCCTACCTTTATCTCTTTCCACTCCACTCAGTACAAGTTCAATGTAATTTGGCATTCAGTTTGAACACAACCTTGAAAGACACAAAAAACACTTGACACATGAAAAATAGATGGAATGACAAAAAGATACAAAAAAGTCCAGTCATGCAGCATGACCCCATGAGCGAATTTTTGAAGATGTTTCATGCAAATGTTTCATGCAAATATTACCGATTTTTACAAACTAACGAACGGCATTATTTCGATTTTTGATTGATTTTTCAACTTTGAAATTTTTGAAAACTTGATACATATTCTTATAGGAAATTTTACGCTGATTCCGAATATAAGTACCACATGTTAGTATGCTGAAAAAATTATTTCGCACAACAAATCGCAAAAAACAGGCTATTTTGAAATTTTTGACTACATTTTTGAAAATGTCAACCCGAAGATGTAATCCGATCATGCTGGCCAACGAACTTGAACTTTCGTTTTGTGTCCTTAACATTTTAAAATTTGTTTGAAGTTTCTAGCACAATTCTACGGACAGTTATCGTTTGGAATGACACATATATACATACATACACATATACATACATACATACATACATACATACAAAAATGCGTTAAACTTCAGAATATGATTCAGAATAGCCTGAAACGGATTTCCGCATAAACTTTTTTCAAAAATTCTTATTCTACAAATTTTGAGGCGAGAGCAATAGCTTAATTTTCTTCAAAAATTCGCTAAAAGAGAATTTAAAACAGAATGGATTGTCAATGAATCTTCATATAAACTATTCATTAGGTTTAATCCCCAATCAAAGATTGGAACAATCGGGAATAACATAACTTGCTCAACCAGGAGACTCACAATGGGAGATGCCCACTTTGGGGACTTATGAAAATGGGAACTACGCCCTGGGTTTGGGAACAATGCCCTTGGAAGAAATTAAGTTAGAAAAATAGAAATAATATGAAGGGAAAAATTGATAGTCAAGAACCAATGAAAGTATTTATGTATTTAAGGGAGTATAATGGGCTCTGGAAACTCGGGCCATGTTTCTTCTGAAATATTAACGCCCACTAAAATAGTGGATCGGATTACTAGGCGCCAGACGTACATAATCCTAACCACGCTCTGCTACCATGTAATGAACATAAGCCCCCCCAGAGGTGCAATGGGGCCTAAATCCGCACTACATAGAGAGAGGGGGGTGTGACAGTACCATGACAGATACAACTCGTACTAATGTGCTATGTTCGGAGAAGATGATTTTCCGGTTCTCGGATCCTCATCTATCACCAAACACAGCATCCCAAGAACTCGAGAACGGCGCCCAGCGCGAGAGCGACGGACGTGCGTTCTCTTGGATCTCACGGGAACTGTCACAAGTCACTGTTCTGTAACAACATCTTACATTGTTTCAATCAATAGTTCAATCAATATAGAGAACGAAATACAATATTAAAAAGACGAATACAATTTGAAAATGCAATTTTCAACCTAAGTGAGAAAAATCGATTTTTAGGTGAAAAATTCCCACAATTGACCAGATTTTCGAGTTCGGCTGCGTGTTTTAAAATTTTCTTTGCGATCCCCTCAGTTTTATCCAGGATATGGTTAGCCTCAATGATGAGAATTTAAGTAGGTACCTAATTCAATGTTATCCACAGCTCTTCTTTGAAAATTCGCTCTATTAGTAATGCTGCATGACTGAGTAGATACTTATTTTTATGTAGGTGGTTACATTTATTCTACAGTCTAAATCTACCTTCCCCCTTCAAAACAATATTACCGCGTCGTTACAGTAACTTCCCCTCTCAAATTTGAATTCTTTCCCAACTGTTGTCGAGGTAACACAAACATCAAATAAATCCTAAATTTGTATATTTTTCTCCAAGACTTCCGGTCAATTTATGTTAAATTATTTAGCAAGTTCGGATGTAGTTTTGTCAAATTGTTCTTTGTTCAATTAAAATCTAAAAATTGAGAACTCAAGCTTTCGGATTTTTGGTTTATTTATAGCTCCATTTTAATACGTAACAATGAGCAGGAAATCGAACGCAGGAGGAAGAAAGTCCGTCAGCAGGAAATCAGTCAGTAGGAAATCAGTCAGTAGGAAATCAAATGCTGGAGGCAAAAGGCAGTCAATGAGAAGGCCGACCCATGCCGCCGGCGGACGAGGTAGGTTGACCCAATCAAACTGGACGCTAGGCACACAACATGTCCCGCTGTGCGCGCCCCTGCCGGCCTGAATTCGAACTAGCGTCAACTAGAGATGGAATTAAGGTCCCTTATGGGTAGCTAAGTTCTGTGGTTATTCACAGGTTGCAGAAGTCCTCCGTGGTGTAACGGATAGCTGTCGGGTACACTGGGATTCAGCAATAATCAAAATATCATAAAATTCTTACCTTGATAGAACAGTGTATTTATAAATTAATTAGGTATAAAGATTTCAAAGAAACAAAGATAGTAGTTATAAAGTAAAATAGAACAATACAACAAACTTCGTATTGGAGGTAGATGTGAATGCACAGTGTCAGTACAAACGACATGTTATATATGGGTGAGTAACCAGAAGAAATCTCATCTTAGGGATTCACATAAAACATGCGCACTAGAGCTGTGCCAGTGCCTCCTCTATTCTGGAGCGTTCCCTCAAAAATTCAAATGTGAAGATGGTTAATCAAATGATGAGAGAAGATAAGATCCATAATGACTCGTAATTAGAAAATGAAAGGAACATATTTGATGCCAATCATAAAAATAGCGTAGGTATCTATAAATTTTATATAAATGAATGCTGTTCGTTAGTCTCGCTAAAACTCGAGAACGGCTGGACCAATTTGGCTAATTTTGGTATTAAATTATTTGTGGAAGTCCAGAGAAGGTTTAAAAGGTTTAAATTTTCAAATCTGCCCCATAGGAGGTGTTTTAGGGGAGGAGGGGGGAATGGGATAGCTTTGTCATCACTGAATAAACTGGGGATCTGATTGTCGAATATGTTTGGATTACTCTAATTTAAGTCAAAGACCACTTTTTCCACATTTTTCAAATCTGACCCTCAATGGTGGGGGAGGGGAAGTTAAAGCGTTTCGAACGTCAGTGAACGAACTGGGGATTTGAGTTGTCGAATATGTTTGGAGTATTCTAACTTAAATAGCAGGCTACTTGAAAATTTTCAAATCCAACCCATAGAAGGGGGTGATTTAGGGAAGGGGGGAGGGAGAAATGGGGGTATCTTTTACATCACTGAACGAACTGAGCTGAATTGCAGTCGTATAATAAAACTTCCTTCACCCTCCTTGCCACCACTGGGACCACTTTTTTTTAAATTTTATTCCAGCTAAAATTTATCTACCAAATTGAATCGAAATCGGAATGTCAAAAGCATTCGAGACAGTAGAGATTCGACTACCTTCAGGATCTATTTTCAAGGCAAGTTGAACTTGGAGTTTCATAGATTTTCAAAAGTAGAAGAATGTTTACTTTTCAAAACAGTTGTTGAAGATCAAAAGGGGATGGGGGGCAATATGTCGACACATAAACTGGTCGACAAACGGGCAAGAAGCCGTGTCGACATCTTTCAACACCAAGGGTTGACCAATGTCGATTTCACAGGCATTGGAAATATGGCGACACAAAAATACAGCGACTAGTCGACAACTTTCAACACCCCTTGTTGAAAAAGGTCGTCCAAGTCAACCATGGGGATACGTCGACATATTTACATCGACATCCTTCGTATACCTGACATGTAGGTTAGAATGAAGTGTATAGTTTGGTGGTCTGGATACTCGCAAGCTCGCATCTCAAAAATACATAACATCAAGTAGTCAATCCCTTAGTAAAAATGCAGATTAGTTGGATGTGTAGATCAGAATGAAGTGTATAGTTTCGTGGTCTCATAACACGATCACATAACAGTTTAGAAACGTAAATGTGACTTTTCATTTAATCCTCGGATTGAAAGACCCCATGGGACCAAGGCTGAGGACAGGTAGTGGCCAAACAACCCTTTTGTCGTCGTTCAGCAGTCGACCAGTTTCAAGAGGGGTGTTTTTAGCTCATGTTCAACTCCTGTTGTTGAAATACAGCGAAAAACGGATCTCAAATTTTTCGACATAAATCCGTCGACCAGTTTCAAAGATGTGCGTTATCGACGTTCTTCAACACCTGGTGTGGAAATATGGCGACAGGAGGTATCGACCAGTTTATGTGTCGACATATTGCCAAGTTCCCTCAAAAGGGACAATTGTATTAGAAAATTCAACGAGATTTCGAATGAATGCTCGAAAATCAAATTTGGTTAAGTTGAAGTTGAGAACTGAAGACTCTTTAAAAAATCGTTCTCATCATCAGCTTTTAATCATCATCTCGAATATGGTTGAGGATTGAAGTAGAAAATGACAGAATTCGACTCCATTTCGAACTAGTTTAACTCAAAAGTGGTTTAAAACTTATCTGAATTCATCCATTATGTTAAGTGACATTTACTGTAACGTTTAGATAAGATAAACATCATGTTTCATTTAGCAAGGACCATTAATCATAATATAATATGGAAATACATATCAATAATTGCGCATGCATGGAACTAATGACCATTTGATGTTTTGATGAGTATTTTTAGCAAGTTTATGCCAGTTTATCATAGTGTCCGGTTTTTTGCCCCATACCATCTGGCAACCCTGATTATGCTGTATTGGACCTTCACCCTCACACATCCAGGAATTCGCGAGTAGGGCCGGTTCCACTTTTCTGCCAAGACGTTGGCAACTCGCTTCAGGAAGACTCCGAATTCTCTATCCAAAGCCCCGTCACATGAGCATATATAAGGAGTGTGATCCTGGGTGATTTTCCCCAGCATTGCCATACTTCGACATGCATTTGCTGTTGATCGTGTGGTCTGCTGCCAGTCTTTATTTATTTATTTATTTATTTATTCACGGCTAGAGCCAATTACAAAAAAAAAGCAATAATACATTACATGATACAGATACGGTTATATACACAATTATATAAAGATACAGATTAAGTTATTTGCGATAATTAAATTTTACATTAAGGCATAGTTTACTATAAGATATTAACAAAAATAATATAGGACATGAACAAGTATAACTACAATATTGAATATGAGAGGACTGGAATATTTGGCAATAAATTTAAGAAAGTAAAATTGTTGGGTGGCACATGGGTTTAAGATAGGATGATATATAGAATTTTAAAGAAGGCAGGGAGACATTGAAAAAGTCGACCTCGTGACAAGAGCTTAGAAAAGCATTACTTTCACGAGGTAGGCGACAGAGGGGACGATTGTATAGATAATTTACAGCGGAAAATGGGACACAAAACAGGGAATTGGAGCGTGTGGTATATTGGGGTACATTAATGTTAACAAGGGCCAGCAAAGAAGGGCAGTCCAAGCTGTTGACTAGAAGCTTGTGGAGGAATACAATGTCAGCCACAATTCGTCTGTCCCCCAGAGGAGAAATACGGTATTCCAAGCCTAGCCTGGAAAAATCGAGGTTATCGGGAGGAATACATAGCTTGTACCCTAGATACCTCAGGAAGCGACGCTGGACCCTTTCCAATTGCACCTTATATACACTATAGTAAGGAGACCACACAACTGAGCCATACTCGAGGATGGGTAAAACAAGAGCTTTGTATAATAGTACTATAGCATTGGGGTTAGAAAAATCTCGGGTATTACGCTTGAGAAACCCCAACGCACGGAGAGCCCTAGATGGGATAGAATCAATATGTTCTGAAAAGTTTAATTGCGAATCAAGAACAACCCCAAGATCCCGGATAACGGAGCAACGCTGAAGCGGATGGCCACCAATTGCATAATCAAACGGGATAAAATTTTGAGACCTGTAAAATGAGATCACAGAACATTTGGATGGGTTGAGGACTAAGCTGTTCAACGAACACCACTCCATCAGGTTATCAAGGCAGCTCTGCAACAACAAACCATCATCCTCCGATCGAACTGGGCAAAAAATCTTTAGATCGTCGGCAAACAAGAGAAATTTCACGTTAGAGAACAAAGAACCGACGCTGTTAATCATCAGGAGGAAGAGCAAAGGCCCAAGATGGGAACCCTGGGGGACCCCAGATGATGCCAGGTACGGTCTGGAGACAGCACCCTTTTTGTCTTGGGAGAGATAGGAGGTAGCGTCAGCATTAACAATGTGATTATCAGAAAACGCTGGCCTCCCTCTCTCCCAGACCCCATGCACTGCTGTGTCACCTACCAAGGCTGGCTGCTTCTAGCATGACTGGCTCAATCACAGCACCACCGCATGCAAGATTGGCTATTCCAGCTACAACATCTCGTACGTCATGGTGTTCTCTCTTCACGACTCCTCCTTTTTTTACAATTTAGGGTGTGTGAAAGATCGAAAAACTGTCCACAGCCATGAAAGTTCATTGGGAGGTTCTGAGGTGTGTAGGCATATCTCAACAACAGTGCAACCCTGAATTGGGTTGCTGAAGGTTGGTGGAACAGATAGTCACTGTGATGTAACACATGTACGCTGGATAACTCTTTTCTTCTTTGGCTCCAGCCCCATGATCAGGTCTTCACTCCTTTGCTTGAGAACAGCATCGTGTGTCACTTTCTCCTCCTTTAGCATGGTTGAGACGAGATTATAGTGATCAATGAAGTTGAGAGCATCTCCAGAACAGATGGATGCGGCGAGCAGTTCACAGGCCCTCTGAATAGTTAAGATAGGGTGGGACGAATCAGTAGGATTGGAGATTCCTAGGCCTCCTAGTCTCACTCTGCTTCTGTTCCTCCCAGGTCGCGACCCATGATAGTAAGTTGGCATTAGGCGTTGATGAATAACCTTCCATAATGGAAGATATTCAATGACGCATCCATCAATGACTTCCTGAGTGAAAGTCCACTCGAATTGTTAAGATATTGTGAATTAAGCTGAGAGGACAGCCAGAGGATTCTCGTGAGCCGCTAATGCAAATTGCCCAAAATGACTTTTACCTAACTTTAATTAGAAGTTATGTCAAAAACTAATTTTGAGAATAATTAGGTTACATTTTTTCTAAAATTATTTTAGGCATTTAGGGAAATTTTTGAGGTCAGTTACTAGCTGGTTTGTATGTATTTCAGGGGTTCTCAGATTAGTCACTGAAATTGATTTTTTAACAGAAAATCCCATAGTAAACCCCAAATGTTCTTACAATTATCAAAGAATAATTTCATTTTTTAGCTAGTAAGGGAGGTGATAAGAAGGGCAGTGGAGGGGCGACGACTGCAGAAGAAAGGGCGAAGATGAGGCACCCGATGTACTACATCAAGCAGTATCTTAGCAACCCTGAGAATCTGGAGTCCCACTACGCATTCTACAAGGAGCTTCTCCAGAAGAAAGACGACCTAGTCAAAGACTGCGTGTTAGTCATTTTATAGTTATGTAACTACCGATTATTATTAGGTATTATTATTATTATTTATTTATTTTTTTTTTTTTATTTTTTTTTTTTTTGGGGAAGTGTCTGTTGGGTACGAATAGAAAACTAATGGACTTTTTCTGTCAGATTTTATGGTTATGTGTATGAGTGCTCCTGCGGCGGGTGAATGTTGCAGAGTACTCCCAGATAAGAAATTTATTGGTGCCCCTGGCATGTATAAGTGCTCCGGTGGCTGGTGAAATTTGCAGAGTACTGCCAGATAAGAAATGTATTGGTGCTCCTGGCATGTATGAGTGCTCCTGCGGCCGGAGAAAGTTGCAGAGTACTCCCAGATAGGAAATGTATTGGTGCTCCTGGCGTGTATGATTTCTCCTACAGCCATTGAAAGTCGTAGAGTACTCCCAGATAAGAAACGTACTGTTGCCCCTGGTATGTATGAGTGCTCCTGCAGCCAGTGAAAGCTGCAGAGTACTCTAAGATAAGAAATGTAATGGTGCTCCTGGCGTGTATAAGTGCTCCGGTGGCTGGTGGAAGTTGCACAGTACTCCCAGAAAATAAAAGTATCAGTGCTCCCGGCGTGTATGAGTGCTCCTGGGGCCAGTGAATGTTGCAGAGTACTCCCAGATAAGAAATGTATCGGTGCTCCTGGCGTGTATGAGTGCTCTTGCCGCCGTATAATGTTGCACAGTACTCTCAGATTTAAGAAAAGTATCAGTGCTCCTGGCGTGTATGATTTCTCCTACAGCCATTGAAAGTTGTAGAGTACTCCCAGATAAGAAATATATTGGTGCTCCTGGCGTGTATGAGTGCTCCTACAGCCATTGAAAGTCGTAGAGTACTCCCAGATAAGAAACGTACTGTTGCCCCTGGTATGTATGAGTGCTCCTGCAGCCAGTGAAAGCTGCAGAGTACTCTAAGATAAGAAATGTAATGGTGCTCCTGGCGTGTATAAGTGCTCCGGTGGCTGGTGAAATTTGCAGAGTACTGCCAGAAAATAAAAGTATCAGTGCTCCCGGCGTGTATGAGTGCTCCTGCGGCCAGTGAATGTTGCAGAGTACTCCCAGATAAGAAATGTATCGGTGCTCCTGGCGTGTATGAGTGCTCTTGCCGCCGTATAATGTTGCACAGTACTCTCAGATAAGAAATGTATCGGTGCTCCGGGCGTGTATGAGTGCTCCTGTGGCCAGTGAATGTTGCAGAGTACTCCCAGATAAGAAAAGTATCAGTGCTCCTGGCGTGTATGAGTACCAATTTCCTCGTTTACCAATCATCTTCTTCCAACTATCATCCAAATTTAAGCGAACTCAAACGACTAGAAAGTGAAAAGATGGAACATGATGGAATTTACGTTTGCGCATGCGCAGAATGAAATATTGATTTGGCAACGATGAAACCTAATAGGGGACCATTCACAACCTAACTCGCCCATTCTCTGACAATTTCATCGAAATCGGATGAAAACAGTGGAACTTAACGTCGTCACAATTATTTCACATGCGCAGTAGCTTTAATGATACACTCATATTGAAATTGATATGGGATGATCAAATCGTCATTCCGCAACTACCATCGAAATTTGAGCGAGATCGGACGACTAGGGTGTGAAAAAATGGAGCATAATGGAATTTACGTTTGCGCATGCGCAGAGTGAAGTATTGATTTGGCAACAATGAAACTGACAGGGGACCGTCTACCCCCTAGCCCGCACATTCCCTGAAAATTTCATCCAGATCGGATAAAAACTGTGGAAAATAAGCTTGTTACAAGGATTTCATATTGGCGCATGCGCAGTAGTTATTAATGATACAATCATGTTGAAATTGATATAAGATGATCAAATTGTCATCCCCCAACTATCATCCAAATTTGAGCGAGATCGAGCGACTAGGAACTAGGGATGCTGGGTGAATTTACGTTTGCGCTATGAGCAGAGTGAGGTGTTGAGTCAAGAACAATGAAACTGATAGGGGACCGTCTTCCCCGTAGTCCGTACATCCCATATCATATCATATAAATCGGATGAAAACAGGAAAATAAGGTTGTTACAAGGATTTGCGGACACGACAGACAGACAGACAGAGACATTTTTTTTTTTTTTTTTTTTTTTTTACGAACCTACTCTCAAAGGCGGAGGGGGCACACCATTAAATTGAAAAATAAACAAATAAAATAAAACAGTGGGGAGGACGCCCAAGTTTACCGACGCCGGCTCTAGGGATAAGGGAAGTTGCAGGACGAGGAGGAAGAATGGGATGAAAGGAAGTGCCCCTATAAAACGACCACCAGTTCAAGTAAGAACCCCTCAGGACGCGGGTGGTGATACCACGGAGCACTCCTGCTGAGATACCCAACTCAAGTAACTCCGTGGCGCTTTTCCCGCGCCACACCCCGCGCCACACACACACACGCACGCACACACACGGAATCAAATTTATTCAGAATGGTCTAAAACGTAAAATGCGAGTGAAAATTTTGATTTTGGAGACCAAAAATTTGTTTTTCTCCTGAAAGTGAAAACAGTGCTTCCGCTACCTTTAGGTAGACTCGGTAGCAAAATGTGCTGGAAAAATCACTAAAAACGGCTTTAATTTTGGCAGGCACGGGAGAAAACGTTTCGTTGACTGGTTGGCGACGTTCCTGAAGGCGGAAGGTCTCGTCGTGGAAGTTCGGGAAATGCCGGCCAAGAACCTCGACATCTACGGGCCAGAAGGACCGCCAGCCGCCGTCCTCGCCTACCCCCTCAACCCCGACCCCAGCCGTTGGTCAATGTGCATTTTCGGAAGGTAACATAACTCTAGGTTATGTTACGTTATGTACCTATGCATTACTTTTATGCCAATTGGACAATTTCACCTATGAAGGAAACGGGAGTTAGTAAAAAACGTTATATTTTCTATTTAAAAAAAAACGCTGCAAATTATTTCACAAAGGTTTATTATTTTTTCAATTGAGTATGATCATAGTTTTAGTTGGCTAGCGTACCTACGTCATAAGGCCCGTCCAGACTCCTCGGCGTGTCCTAGTTGCCACAACCTATACTTCTATAATTATATACGCATGTTTATATTTCTCGTTTGAGCTCCTATCTATTCAAATAGTTATTGCCTTAATAATATCATTATCTAAGTACGTACGCAAAGTCGAGAGGATATGTTATTAAATATGCGTAGGAAAAGCTTTGGTATTAACACTCAAATATGGCCTTGAAAAAACATATATTCATGCCTCGAAGGAACGCCGGCGCCGTATCCACCACAAGGTGCCGCGGCGCCGGCGCACTGTGGGGCAGAATCATAAAAACCTGGCCAAAATAAGAAAAATCGAAAGTTGGATATTTCTACTGGTAGCTTGTGTTTTGGCCACCTGACATCCCTGAGAACTCATTTCAGAAGTATCTGACCTCTGGACCCTCCTTCCGGCAGAGTAACAATCGGAAAAACATTGACGTGCTCCGATCATCGATCAACCTGTTAATAGGTAAGCCGGAAGAAATAACTGCTAGTTTAGTATTGTTCCGATGTTTAGTAGTGACGTTTCGGGCCGGATCTATCTGAAAACATGTCAGCGAACGGTAAGAAATTATTATCACAATTTAAAAGTCGTTTTAAAAAAAATTAGATTATTTCATTAGTGAAAGTAGTAGTTTTTCAAAAATGAGATTATTTCATTAGTGAAAATAACTACGTATTGAGGCGTATTGAATGTCGATTCTTTTTTTGTTCGATAGGGTAACTATTCTACTAACTTAATCCACTGAGATCGCCTGCTAATATGCGCTATTCTTGACGTCATCAACTTTTGTAGTTGAAAAACACGATTTCAATTAAAGTAACGGAAATTTTGTTTTTCTGTAGAAACCGCCGGTGTGAGTAACAGCTGTTCAGCAACAACTTCTAATGCGAGGCTTCAACTTTGTGAATGGTTGTGGAATTCTAATAAAATAGAGTTGGACGATAAAATTAAATTCTAGCTGACCGAATTGTTGATTACTGTGGTCTATGTGAATACGATCATCATCAAATTAAGCTCAAGATCAAAATATTCAAATTCGAATATCTGACAAGAATGACCAGAGCCAGCAGAAACAAGGCTTTTTTTCATCAAGAAAAATTCGCAGCTTTTAACCGCGTCCGATCCGTTTCCATCCTCTATGCAGGATATTAAGAATACGACTGCAAAACCATTCTTTTCAGAAACAATAGCTTTGTTTGAAACCCCAATAATATCCTCTTGTATTTTTAGTGATTCAGATGATTCTGATTGATATGCAGGCATGTATCTGTCTGTATATATATATATATATATATATATATATATATATTTATATATATATATATATTTTGCGTGAACGCGTTTATTTTCTTATCGCCTTTAACACACTTCCTGTAGGTGTAAAAATATGTTAGTTACGATTAGCAATAATTTATTTTGAAACAACAAAATTAGTAGGTCTATACCGACTATATCTATCATTTTTTTCTATACCTATTGTCATGGACTTCAACTCATATAAACCTCATTATCTGAATAAATTTCTCACCTTAGCTTCTCCAAACTACTTACCTCAATATTGTTTATTGCCCAGCACAGTAAATAAGGGTATCTCATTAGTTTTCCCTAAAATTTCAGTAAAGAAGGTCACATTTTTCAAGTTTTTTTTTTTTTAAAGAGAAAAATACCTTTAAATTCATAAAGGAACTGTTCTGGACTTTTTTCAATATTTTTTTCGTGATCAGCGCCCCCCAAAACATAGAAAAAGATTCCTTCAGAATTTTGGCCAGGTTTTTTCGATTCTGCCCCGCTGAGCGGCGCCTCCTCTCACTCTACCCCCCGCTCACCCCCCCTCGCCACCCACCGTGACCCCCTGCCAAGCGTGCCAGGCGTGCGTGCGTGCGTAAGTCTAACAAAGCCTTGAAATGACACTTTTTCGCCCGTTTTTGGCCCATAGCATCTATGCGAGTAAAGCGATCGGGATGGTTAAACGTTAGGACCAACTAGACCCCAAATGGAGTCTATGGGCGAAAGGACGGGTTTTTTAAGTCAATTCTTAGGCCTTTTATGGCCCGGACGGCGGACGGCGGACGGCGGACGGCGAACGGCGGACGGCGAACGGCGGACGGCGGACGGCGAACGGCGGACGGCGGACGGACATTTCAAATTTGGATTCTACGCACCTTGAAACGTAAAGTGACAAAGTTTGAGGGGGAGTTATAAAAATTTTTTGCTATACGATCACATAGGCTTATTATTGGAAATAATAAACCAAAAGAGAAATTTCAATGTTGGATTGATTTTGACAATTAGGTCATCATCACTAACAAACAATAATAATATAATTATAACATTAATAAGGTAGGGTGCCCAATTATGGACTTTAGCTCGGAAACTACAGTTCTGTTGTGTATGAAAATTGCTCACAGCTTGACCAATCTACATATCTACTTTCATAATCACTCTGTAAACTTATTTTTTTTTTTTTACAATGTGTTTTAGCCGTGGCATCTCCAACTGGAAACGAAACGTTTTGTGTTAACGAAAATGTGTTGCGTTTTTGTGTAACGAAAATGTGTTGCAACAGTTTACTGATGATGTCCGCTTACAACCGAGTCGTTGCTAGACAAATGGTACTTCGTTAGTATTTCATCCCACCCAAATTTCATCCCACAAAATCCGTTGACCATTCGTTCGAAAGCTCTTGATTTATCCAACCATAAATCATGCTAAGTACTGCGAAGTGCGAGGCCAACAAGCTGTGTTATGAGCATGATTATATGAATAATTGTTTACACACAGGTGATCATTCTCAATAATTGATATTGTAAACATGATTGCAACCGCTTGTTAATTTCTGATAACTCATGTTATATGAATAAATGAGAGCTTATGGTGATGAGAGGGGGGGGGGGGGGTCTGTAAACTATGCATTTTTCGTGTGAGGGCTCAAATGAAAGCTTATGACGAGGAGGTTTCAAATATGGCGCTGGTGATAAATAAATAAAACAACTTGACATCTAGTGATAAGATACACCGCAAAATCTGATTCATTCTTATATGCGGGTTTATGTGAAACGCGTGAGCTAAAACACATTCTGTGTTTCAATAATTTCATTCCAAGTATGTAAATGGTGGAGGTAACCGGCGGTCCTGGGGGCTTGTTTTGTAAAACTTTAAAATTCAATATCTTCCTTATTTTCGGTACTTTTTACTTATTCTGGAGACCCCAATGGACGCAAAATTTCTTTCTCTACAACTCTTTTTTTGTATATTAATTGTTTTTAACGTTATTTATAGCTACCAGAACGGTTAATATGTTGAAAAACGTGTTTTTCAAAGGTTTTTTGAAGAAAATTAAGTAAAGGAGCAGTTTTAAGTATAGGAACATGTGGTATACTCCGAATCAGCGCCAAATTTCCTATAGAAATAGCCAATAAAATAATTTTGATCCGTCAGAATCGATTTCTGGACCACAATGCGCCCGTAGCGGGCAGATATGTTGGACAGGAACTAGGGAAAGAGACCATTCACACAAACGTAATTCAATCACGCAGCCAGACAACCAGAAACTGGACAAAGGCCCTCCCCCTTTAAGGTCTGACTGTCAGGCCAGTTGTCACCGATTCATGTGCCAGAAACAATGGTAGAGTACAAAAAAAGGCTTGAAATTATAACAATGGTTTGTGTTTCGAATGATGAATGTCCATTCTGTCCATCGCTGGTAAATACTGATGAATTGGAAATGGGCTAAAACTCGCGGAGGAAGGCGAAATGACGGAGAATGATTGAAGAAGGGTCTCAATTTGATCGTGGAATTGATAGGAAGGAACATCCTGTAATGCGTGCGGATATGTATACAAAGATTATATGAATATATTGAAACAACTGTGGACTTGAATTTCACGTATGTTGGTTAACATTGTTTCTGAATGAATGTGCATCATGCAAGATTCTACATATGCAAGCATACGTGCATTTTCGCTCCAAATGTGCGCATTTCCGCTCTAAAAGTGCAATAACTGAGTGTTTTAAGATACTAAATTGCCACATGTAATGATTTTGGAGTATTTTTTCTTGCTGAACCTAGTAATGCTGTCCATTTATTGATATTTGCAGCACCAACTTTGAAAAATACCGAAAAATTGATCAGAAGCGCACTTTTCTAACACATTTCCACATAGCACAAAGCCTACTTAAATGTAGGTTTTTCGGTGTTTTCCCAAGTTGGTGTTGCAAATATCAATAAATGGACAGCATTTCAGCATCAAATGAACATCGAGGATAACCACGAAAAAATACTCCAAAATCATTTATTACATGAGGCAATTGAGTATCTAAAAAAGTTCCAGTCATGCAGCATGATCGTATGAGCGAATTTTCATAAATGGTCATATTACATTTATGTTAAATTCTGTTGAAATTTGAGCACTTGGGGACAAATAAAAATTTTATTATACATTTTATAGCAAATTAACTTTTTGTCAGTAATATTCCAATGAACAAACGATTTTGTGGATTTTTACAATTTTTTCAAGTATTTCTAACGATTTTTAGCTTATTTTAATGAAATTTAAGTAAAATTTTCAGTACAATTTTGTGCCTAAATTTTTAAATGTCCTAGTTCATGCTCGATTAATTTTTTCGAGTAGCATTCTGCTAAAAAATAGAATTTTTTTTAATTTTTAGCGGTTTTTTGCCGTTTTTAGTGATTTTTTAAGTACATTTTTTAAAATTTGACCAATTTAATGTGCTCAAAAAGTGTTGTCCAACGAACTCATCCTTTCTTTTGAAATGCTTGATTTTTTGGCGAAAGAACGAAGTTTTTATCTCAATTCTATCGAGAGTTATCATCTGGACTGACATATACATATATATATATATATATATATATATATATATACATATAAAAAAGCGTTAAAATCCAGGAATCATTTCAGAATGCCTCAAAACAGATTTCGATGAAGAAAATTTTTGAAAATTTTTATTTTAAAATTTTTGGAGCCATTGCAATAGCTTTATTTTTTAAGAAAATTCGCTAAAAAACTCAAATTATTACACTTTTAGAGCGGAAATGAGCACTTTTGGAGCGGAATTTCGCCCGTTTGCGAGCACCTAAAATATCAAGTGATGGGTGCGCAATTTTGTAATTTTTTAAATCCTCACAAAAAACATCAAGATTAAAAAAAAAAGTTGGGTGGTCAGTATAGCAGTGAAAAACGCTGCAAATTATTACACAAAGGTTTATTATTTATGTATTAGACAGCCCTTCTACGTAGATCTCTGGTCCATAATTATTAAACGCCGCTCATAGTAGTAGTATACTATTTGGGGGACCTAGCCCGAAGTACTACATAGAACCTACAGATGTACTACATTGTCCAAACGTACTACACAACCGCCTCATGACGGTTCTGGGTCAATGTGAAGTGCGTAGCTCTCAATGACTGGTCATGTCAGCTCAGCTGTGTTTAGGTTTTTATAGTTTCGAGCTGGAAACAAAATTCTACCAACGTGAAATTAAAAAAAAGTGAATTTGTTTTAAACACTTTTGAAATGTTGCGTGGATACTAGCTGTGGGTTGAGCTCGATTTTTTCCCTCCAGAACGGCTCGACCGAGAGTAAAATTAATGTTCTCGAGGGGAATCAGTGGAGTTGAGTCATATCAGCTTAGCAACATCCGTTCTCTGCAGACGCTAACGTCAGCAAATAGTTCCCGGAGGTAAGATCGGTCCTTCACAAGATTCAGTCTGACTTGAGAACCCGTCCGTGGCCGTCCAAGTGTTATTAACCGAGGTGTCCTGGTGTCATTTTTAGCCATTTTCAAGAACATAATTACACAATAATATCATAGTATGTTACCAGATCCATTTTTATTTCAAATTTATTCTAAACTTAGAAGTGCACAGTCTCGCAAACTAGAATTTGGGCGTACACGGAGTGATCAGTTTCCAGTGAACAGTTTTAGTGTAAAATGGTTCATCAGATATGGAGTTAAGCATATACCAAAAGGTAAGACATAGTTTTTTTTTTAAAGCTAGGATTATGAATATTTTGCAACATATCCCCTCCCCTTCACCCTCACAATATAAACATTGGACGTTGATTGGCTATTCATGACGTCACCTATGATTGCTAGACGCTGGTTGGTTGTTTAGACCTCACCTGATCTATGTAGTACAATTGGGATGATTGCTTGACGCTGATTGGCTGTTTGTGACTTCACCTTAGCAACCGAGGTTATAAATAGACCTCAGTTACATGATTTTCCTCAGTACACCGTCGAAGCTATATAAAGAAGGTTGTGCTATCGCGATTTAACAAACTGCTGTAGTACTTTCGTACACCGTCGATTTTGAGCTATATAAAGAAAGGAGTACTATCGCGACTTCAAGCTGTAGTATTTTCGTACACCGTCGAGTTTGAGCTAGGTAAAGGAGAGCTACCAGAAGGGAGTACTATCGCGACTTCAAGCTGCTGTAGTATCTTCGTACACCGTCGATTTTGAGCTATATAAATAAGAGCGTACTATCACGAGTTCAAACTGCTGTTCTTACGATCAATCATCGAGATTAAGAAGGAAAAAATAATATTTAAAATGCCTTTCTCTGGAGACAAACTTTCCTCCGACAAACGCCCTTTTCAGGACGCAACTTATAAATATTGCGATATTTGCTCAGTTCATCGATCGAAAAGTCAATTTGCTCGACATTTAAAATCCACAACCCATAAAAATAATATCGTCAAAAATGAAAATAAGTTTAGCAAAGGATTTTATGATCCAAAAAATGAATCTTTTCCAATTTCTGTTGCTAGAAAAAACAGTGGAGATACGTGGGTAAAATGCAGAGAAAAAAGCATTGATTTTAAAAAATATATGACACTGCCTGACATTAAAGATAGTTTAACAGAGTTTCTTTCTAGGAAACCAACACGACCTGCCAAAATGGAGCCTCCTCCTAGACGCGCCTCAACATCTGCTGTGTGTGTGGAAAATTTAGAGCAATATTATCATGTTCCCCTCATGTTGAGCCCTATTTGTGAAACTCCTCAAAATATCGACGAATCCTCTCTGTTCCCCTCAACATCTGCTTTGTCTGTGGAAAATTTAGAGCAATATTATCATGTTCCCCTCATGTTGAGTCCTATTTGTGATACTCCTCAAAATATCGTCGAATCCTCTCTGTTCCCCTCACCCCCTGTAAGGAAGATTCACGCTGATCCTGATAGAATAGTTAAATCGTTAGGTGAAAATTCACTCATTTCTAAAAAGGCGCCTCACTCTCCTCCAAAGGAAATCCCCACAGATCGGGAGAGAATCACAATCAAACTAGTTAAAGACTCTATTACCGGTCAATATAGGGTCGAACCACCCTCCGAAAACTTAGCCTCTAGTTCTCGCACTAGTGGTGCCTCTTTAATGAATGTAAGTTCTAAAAAACATTGTTCTACTTGTAATATTATGATAGCAAAATCAAATTGGGCTCGTCATCTTAAAACTGGAAAACATTTAGAATCTCAGAACTCCACGGTTCCAAAAACTTCCCCACCTCATATACAAGGTAAAAAACATTGTTCTTTATGTAATATTCTAGTAACAAAATCGAACTGGGCTCGTCATCTTAAAACTGTAAAACACATTAACAACACCAAAATAAATCAAGGAAATTTGAATGAGTCGTTCTCCACAGAAGAGATAGTGACAATCAACTCACAGTTCAAAAAGATTATATGGACGTATCTTAAAGGTCCTATTGACATACCTACATTCTTGGCGTCATTAAAAAATGCGATGATAGACAAATTGTTGGAATATTGGATTTTGAATCCTTCAATCAAGTTGCAGTTAAGCCTGGAAGTGACATATTCGCGTGAAAAAATCGATGGGGAAACCCAATTCACAGACATGTACTTTCATACAAAATCGGACGTTATTACAACAAATATTGATTTGAATAATGTCCTAGACGAAAAATTTGATGATTTACAAAAAAGGGAAACACAGAACCAACCCGCCTCTGGATCAGGTTGGTCGTTATATCGACCTAAGAGATTAATCCTGAGTTTGAGCAATTTCAATCCTCTGAGCGGTTCGAGTTATATAGAGTTACCAGAGTGGGTCAAAAATAAAAAAGCATGCATAAACGTTAAAAATACTTCAGATAATCTATGTTTCATTTATTCAATATGTTGTGCTGTAGATATCATCCAAAGGAAAAATCCTCAAAATGTAAGTCATTATGTACACCGAGTGAATGATGAGATTTTCAAAGGATTTGAATACCCCATGACTTTTAATGACATCCCTAAATTTGAGAAAAAGAGCCAAAATGGATATGCTGGTTATCCCAGTATGGCTATCAACGTTTATGAGCTCTCTGGGAACGAAATTAGACCCCTATTGATATCTAATCAACATTGTGCTGAAAAACAAATTGATCTGTTATACTTAACAAATGAAAAAAATAACCATTATGTATATATAAAGAATTTATCTTACTTGGTTCGTTCCCAAATCACCAAACACAAAGAAAAATTATTCTTTTGTCGGAGATGCTTATCATCTTTTATAAAGGAAGATAAACTTGCAGAACATTTAAAATATTGTGGCCACCATCAACCTCTTAAACCTATTATGCCTCCTGAAGGAAGCAGTTTGGAATTTAAAAACTTCCACAATAAATTCGAACATCCATTTGTAATTTATATTGATTTTGAATGTTTGCTGTCTGACCAAAAATTGGCTGACGAAAAAAATTATGATGACAATTCGTATACTATAAAAACGAAAAAACATATTCCTTATGGATTTACAACATATTTAGTATCTAGGGTGGATGGGAAAATGTACAAACCTTGTTGTTACCGAGCAAAAAATCAGGAGGAACTTGAAAATATTCCTCGCAAGCTCATCGAAAAACTTCATGGAATCTTGAAATATATCGCGAAAAAATATGAGAATCCTTTACCGATGCGATTGACCGACGAAGAGGAACGAGCTTTCCAGCTATCGAATACATGTCACATTTGTGAAAAAACAATTGAACCGGAATCAGATAAACACAGAGACCATTGCCATCTTACCTCTCGCTATTTAGGCTGTAGTCATTCGAAATGTAATCTTGGGAGACAATTAGTTACAAGCATCCCAGTACTGTGTCATAACTTATCAGGGTATGATTCTCATCTGTTCATAAAAGAATTATTCAAATATGGTGATACGAAAAATAGAACCTCTGTATTAGCTAATTCGGAAGAAAAATATGTAACCTTCTCAAAAAACATGATTAGGTTGAAAAAGGGGTATTTGAAGCTGTGCTTTGTAGACACATTTAGGTTCATGGCGAGTTCACTTGAAAAATTAGCGCAAAACTTGAAACCGGAAGAATTCACACATCTCAATAGCTTCATCAGGAATAAATCTGCTAGTGGGAAATATTTTCTTAGAAAGGAAAATGATGAAAATGAGCTTTTTACCATGATGCGAGGAAAAGGAATATTCCCTTATGAATTCATGAATACGATTGAGAAACTAGACCATAACCAAAAGCTGTCTCAAAATGACTTTCACGATTCCCTCAACAATAAAAAAATAAGCCTCGAAGAATACAATCACTATCTATGCGTATGGAATAAGTTAAAATTTAAAACTCTGGGGTATTATTCGGATTTATATAACATTCAAGATGTATTGATTCTAGCGGATGTTTTCGAGAATTTTCGAAACGTTTGCTTAAACAATTACCAACTTGACCCAGCTCATTACATTACAGCTCCTTCGTTGGCTTGGGATGCTATGTTAAAATTAACAAAAATAAAAATGGATCTGATAACAGACTATGATATGTATTTGATGATTGAAAGTGGCATAAGAGGTGGTATTTCCCAATGCACGAAACGGCACGTTAAAGCCAACAATCCTTACCTCAACGATTACGATGCTAGTAAACCGATTAATTATCTTAGTTATTTTGACGCGAATAACCTGTATGGATGGGCCTTGTCTCGTTCACTCCCATACGAGAAATTTGATTGGGTTCCCTCAACTAACCATGATATGGAATCTTGGAAAAATATAATAAAAAAATATGACGAAAATGACCCAGAGGGAATGATTTTTGAGGTTGATTTGCATTATCCAAAATCACTTCACGATCATCATAAATATCTCCCATTAGCTCCAGAACACCACAATCAAAAGCTATGTACTACTCTCTATAACAAAGACCGATATGTTGTACATATAGAAAATTTGAAATTGTACATTAGCTTAGTTTTGGAAATTACCGCTATTCATCGCGTCATCAAATTCAATCAAAAACCCTTTATGAAAACATACATAGACTTCAATACCAACAAACGCGCAGCTAGTTCAAACGACTTTGAAAAAGATTTCTATAAGCTCATGAATAATTCTGTATTTGGACGGACGATGATGAATTTACGGAAGCGTCAAGATATTAGACTCTGTGATGAAAAAAGAGCAAAAAAATTAGCGAAAAAACCTACGTTTTCTAGATTCACAATTTTTGATGAAGATTTTGTCGCTTGTCATATGACTCGTAACACGATAAAATTTAATCAACCCTTATACCTAGGATTTTCTGTCTTGGATTTGTCCAAACATTTAATGTATGATTTCTTCTACAACAAACTCCTTGAATACGATCCTAATCTCAATCTGTGTTACATCGATACAGATAGCTACTTTATTGAAACTTCGATTGACCCTTATCAAATCATAAAAGAAAATATTGATGAATTCGATACGAGCGAACTGAAAGATAGTCACCCGTGTTATAGTAAAAATAATAAAAAGGTGATAGGAAAATTTAAGGATGAACTTAATGGTGCCCCCCTGGTAGAATTCTGTGGGCTGAGATCCAAATTATATAGTTATTCATATGTCAGAAAAGAGGATAGGCTTGCAAATCACGTAAAATGTAAAGGGATTAAAAAAAATATTGTTAAACAAACCATGAACATGGATGATCTGAAATCATGCCTCTTTGAGGGGAAGGATCAGTATCGTACGCAAAATTTGATCAGGAGTTATAAACATACATTGTACTCTATAACAATGAACAAAAAAGCTCTTAATTCTAACGACGACAAACGGTTTGTTGAGGAAAATAAAATAAATACTTTACCATGGGGACATTATAAGATCCCCGAATAGAAGAACCCTATAATAGAACTTACTTCACTCTTATTATAGGCGTCACTTTTTAAAAAAGTAAGGGAAAAAAAAAAAAAAAAAAACAGGAACGGGAAATTGTATTTTATTTAAAGTGAGGTTTAAGGGTTGGCTATTAAGGGGCGGTTCGGAGGCCAACTTAAGTAGTCTACAGTTCCCATTCCTGAAATTGATTATTTTATTTATTAATTTTTATTTATTTATTTATAAGTTTTTAATTTTTATTTTTTAATTTTTATTTTTAGGTAAGATCTACGTATTTGGTCTTACAACGTTATTCAAAATATCGTAATTCAAGTTTATGTGAGATACTAATACCACGTAAACATTTGTTCCTTCAGGAGGATTGGCTGAAAAATCCACCGTAATTATAATATTTGATTTTGAGTTTGAAATGTTATCCGTATGTTTACTTGTGTCAATAACGTAAACACATTTTTTATTTATAAAGTTGACACAATCGTAAAGCATATCATTATTATCTTGATAAACATTTTTAAAATCTTTATACATTTCATAAGCAAGAGCGTAGTTACCATCCGTTATATTAAAGTTCTCCATTTCTTCAGGATAAATGTTTTCGTTTATCTTTACCCGTATATTTTTTACGTTCATAGAGCCGAAAACCGAAGAATCCTGCAACTGAGGACCCGTTTCAGATTGGAAAGCTACCATCACGAATGTAGGATTTTGAATGTTTCTAAAAATGTTAGTTACATCAAATGTAAAAGTATTTCCGTTGATACTCGGTTTTTGGATACACTGCCAATTCCTGAAATGGAACGGTATATTTTTTAGATCAGCTAATTCCTTCACCAACCTGATTTTGCATAGGGGATCAAATTCAATTAGTGGTACTCGTATCAAAAACTCATTTATGATTACTTTTCCTTCTGCGGGTAGGTCAGTTACAGTACCATCTTGTTTCCTCACTTTCCATCGGTAAATAACATTAGCATCTGTATCTCTGATAAAGGAAATTACGAATCCTCCTTTGTAAATTGGTATTTTAATATCTTCAAAAAACCCTAGACCTAAATGTGACAGATTCCCACATACGTAGAACGAATTTTTCTCCGCACTACATAGTGATGTAGAACCGTTATTTGAAAGAGCTTTAATTTCTGAGTTACTGTATGAAACAGTACTCTTAACTGTGCTAGTAACACCAGGGTATTCAACTTCATCGATCAAGTAATTGTGCTTTTTCACCTCGATTCTAGAAAACAAATATGGAACAAAGTTATCAATCAACTTCACCTTTGTATCGGCAGAATAATCAGTGCCATCAGCCTTCTTCAACGTACCAGAGATGAAATATTGGTACTTGGACATGGAAAATCCATCTCCGTAATCGATGTTAAATTCTGTCCTTTTGTTTGGTGAATTGAAATTTTGAGTACTGTTCGGGTAATAGTGTTTGTACTCGGAGCGAGTAATATCCTTCATATATTTTGAGAATACGTTCCCCATTGTTTCGTTTACCAAAGATTTTCTCTCAGCTGTTTTCCCTCTTATTAAAAGTAAAAAAAAAAAAAAAAAAAAAATTGAAAAGCAAAGCAGAGGTGGGTAAAAATTCTATTAAAACCAACTATCCCAAAAATATTTGTCTTTTTTCAGTTTTTGTAATATAGAGTTGAATGGAATTCGTTCATTTGCCAACAAGAACAAAACTACCAGACACAAGTGCCCACATATAGGCGGGTCGTGGTAATTTTGTATCCGGTCTTCATTGTAGAATAAACGACTTCCACCAAGATACGAAACTAATTCTTTCGGAGGGTTAGCATCACCATACGAATCAAAATAAAACTTATCCATTTTGTCTTTGTAAAAACAAGTCCAATGCGACCCTCTCGTTTTTGAGTCACCAAGATTTATTATTCCGCACTCGATTATGTTAGGAGTTTTTGGTAATGTATCTCGCATGAACACTCCTCTAAAATTATTTATCCCTAGCTTACTCGATGAAGCATAATAGTTGATGTTGAAGTTACTCAACGCTTCAAAATTTTTTTTGTTCGCTTTTTCGTTTTTAAATTTTTTGATTTTGATTGAGGACGGTGTTTAACATTTCCACCTGTTTTCTTGTTTTCCAAAGCTTTATTATGTCTGATCGTTTCTTCCAAGCGTTTCTGCCTATCTTTATAATCAATCACAGAATTAGCAACTGCAGCACCTCCTCCCAACAACCCACTAAGAGCTCCCAATCCTGCAAAAATGAGTGGTAAATACCCTCCCTTATAATTTTCTTGTAACTGTCTATTTGATAATACCAAGCGACACCCTTTCCCTTTTACTCGAGAGTTAGAAATTTCATTATGTTGCTTATGTGTGAGACTAATTCTGTCTTTACCATTGTTTTGTAACAATTGTTCTTTACTCAACTGTATGATAACCCCATTTCCTTGTTTGTATGCCGCTCGGATCTTGGCTCGTTGACCAGAAGTCAATGAACAATTCATTGAACTATTCATGTTGCTGTTTCAATAGGTATTCGAAACGTCTTCTTATTATATGATTATTAAAATTTAAGTTGTGGTTCAATCCCCATCCCAAATGTTTGTTTTAGATTCATTGCAGTACCTGTCGCTAATGCCCAAACTCTCTCATTCAAATCAGCATCTTTTGATCTTAATCGGCTCCATGCCTTATCCTCCAAAACTTTGTCAGCAAGGTGTCTGTCCTCGGTTTTAGGGTTATCTCTATAGAAAATATCATGCTCTTTCGCGGCTTCATCGAGTTTATTCACACCCACTTGTCCCTTCTGTAAACGAGAGTCCAAATTAGTCCCCGGCCCCAGAAAATTATATCCTGGAGCATGGATCTCGAACGGAATTTTTTTCAGTATTGAATTGAACAAACCCGATCCTACCTGAGCTCCTTTTAGAAATTTCGTTGGTACTGCTGAAACGAAACGGATTAAATATTCTATACCTTTCGGAGAGTCTATAATCTCTTCGAGACGATCATTGAAGAAATTGAGGATGGCTACTTTCTCATTATGAAAGTTATTGTTCCCAGCCTTTTCCTGGCTGTATATGTAATGAAGTCGAACAATCAGCTCGTTCAAATTATCGATATATTTATATTCAATAGGATTTTCATTAAACTTTAACACCCCTGATCCAACATGTTCAGTTTTGTTCTCATCATTGTATTTTTTCCATATATGCTTAACTAGACATGTCCATTTATCAGCTTTGCTAGACTTTGGTTTTTTGGATATTTGGTTATTTCCATGGAACATAGATTCTGTATCTATAAGTATTTTTTCGTAAATTTCTAAATCCTGCGGTGTGTAGTGCTGTTCGAATGGAGCCTTCTCATAAGTTAACAAACGCCAAAGACCTGAAGTGCCCGTATACCTTTTGGTCCCTACTATAATATCATTATTATCGAACACAACAGGTGTATTTCCAATCATGTACGATGCTATTTGATCATTATAATAAAGACCAAATGATTTATCACTGGCTCTTGGTAGAAACTTTGTAGCGATTTTCCCCAACTCCATTTGTTTAGATGCTCTATCACTGGGTGTATCGTATATTTTACTCTCATCTACCTGAGGGTATTTTTCTAAAGCCTCAGCTGCAGGATTTGGTTCAACCTCAATATTTGGTTTATTTGATATCATTTTTACAGGTGTACTGTGATGAGTATCCGGAGGAAATTTTATAGTTTCGTTAGATTCTTCTACACTACTTTCCTCGTCATCCACTTGATCAATATCACCATATTGATTTTTAAAATGAGCTATTGATCTTTGGAAAGGTACAAGCTGAGTTTCAAATTTTTTTTCTAGATTCTCAATAGCGTTTGTAATAGGTTTATAGTCATTAGCTGCCTCCTTTTCTATGAGATTCTCTATAGCACTTGTTATAGGTTTATATTCCTCTTTTCTGTAAATGTTGAGATCTTGATGTTTCTTCTGTGCGCGTTTAAACTTAGCAATTAACTCTTTTTTAAGGATATCCAATTTCTCGGCCTCCTTAGCGTTGGTAATCAATTTTTGTTTATCCATCTTGATCTTTCTCTCTTATTATTATTCTATACTATTGAGTGAAGTACTAGGTACACTGAAAGAGAAATTGCACGTGAGTTTACCAGTCGATTACGTTAGGATATTATATCCGACTACATACACCCATAAAAGTGAATTCCATACAACCTCGAATTTTTCTACGAGTGGATCTATTGTCCTGGGAACGTTCATTTATCGTTAAAATAACGTGATTTAGCGTTCTTTTGATATTCGAGGGTCGTTCAGGGGTCGTTCCAGGAAAGTTCATTTATCGTTAAAATAACGTGATTTAGCGTTCTTTTGACGTTCGAGGGTCGTTCAGGGGTCGTTGGAGGAACGTTCATTTATCGTTAAAATAACGTGATTCAGCGTTCTTTTGACGTTCGAGGGTCGTTCAGGGGTCGTTCTAGGAACGTTCATTTATCGTTAAAATAACGTGATTTAGCGTTCTTTTGACGTTCGAGGGTCGTTCAGGGGTCGTTGGAGGAACGTTCATTTATCGTTAAAATAACGTGATTTAGCGTTCTTTTGACGTTCGAGGGTCGTTCAGGGGTCGTTGGAGGAACGTTCATTTATCGCGGTAATATTATTTCATTCAACTGACATTGGTATTTCCCACACTTCTTGTTCTTGGTTAAATCAATTGTTATAAATCCGTGGTCCTTCTCCCAACACTGCGCACAAAGCTTAGAAAATTCGGTCATTGTCATGTCACCAACAACGAAGTCGTTATATATGTTTTTCAAGTAATATTTGTTCTGCGGAAATATAAACACAATATTGACATTATTGCGTATCACCTGCCTGTCAACCAAGTTGTAGCACTGAGCCAAATAAATACAGGATATATCTTTATGACGCCCCCTTGTGAAATAATTTTTAATTTCTATTTGTTTCTCGAGAAGACAATCATCAAAAACCACTAATGAATCAGGATGACATTCGTCGACTGAAATTATATCTTCGCAATTAGCGAACGAAAAACAAATTTTCTGACCTACTTCATTTTCTACAGAACGATAGCGATCGAGCAATTCCTGATAAAGAGGTTGGTTGAGTGATTTGCTAAATATGTATAAATAAGTGTAATCGATCCAATTCTTGTATATGAAATTCATAAGCAATGTTGTTTTACCACAGTTACTGGAACCAATTATTATCGCCCTCATGATATCGGGAAATTTTTTATTGTTCTTCTGCGGTCGTGAACCAAAAGGAGTAACAACGTACTCGTTTTTTGTCTTTTGTGATTTTTTCATTGTAGCTTTGAGTTTAGTTAGTATATTCTTATGTATTGTGAGCTAAAAAAAAAAACTCGGCCCAAGGGCCCAACGACCTATTTTAGCACGTGTGCAACCAAAATGGAAGAAAACGTGGCACGAATTAAAGGATACGATAAATCACCGTACCCTCGAAATCCCGTCAAATTGGCAGCCCAGCGCCATTTTTATATCAGAACCCGGTTTATACGCTTTAATAACTCGTTCTAAGTTGCCAGACGCTGTTAAATTTACTGATTGGGTGTATGAAGACGTTCTCCCGACTCTTCGCAAAGATGGTCAAACTATGCTTTTTGGAAGAATGGCAACTATGGAAAACAAAATAGGTAATAAAATGTCATGATAAAGTTAAAACGTTGTTTTTAGAATTTCCGAGCGGTAAAATGAACCAATAATCTCTTCACCATCCAACGCTTTTAATTTGTAAGTGATGGGTTCTGTGTAAACAATTTTATCAACAATGAAAATTTCTTTCGTCCAGTTACTACCATATTTATTGCCAAATGTTTTCTTCTCCTTAGTTATCCTCACACGATCTCCTACTTCAATATCACTCCGAATCACTGAGGATTGTTGGTATCCTAGTAACTTCAAAATGGTATTTTCATTGTGTTTACCAACGTCCACCGGGCTTGTTCGTATAGTTCTGTGATAACTATTATTGTATTCCTTGATGAGTTTTTGCAATACATCAATCCATCTATAACTTTGATTTACGTAAAAGTGTATTTTCATCTTACCATTTAACGTTCTATTAAAACGCTCTATTATAGATGATTTCTCCAAGCTCTCTGTGTGGTATAATTTAATTGAATATTTATCTAGAATGGTTTTGAAGTGCTTATTTTTGAATTCTAATCCTTTATCCGTGTGAAGGAGATTGGGGGACGAATGATTGTTTCTTTTGGCTTTTGATATTATTTTTTGGAAAGCATTAGAGACTGTTGCTCCGTCCTTCTTTTTCAAAGGCTCACTCCAAGCATATTTTGAAAATGTATCTATCACATTAAGCATATATTTATAACCATCATTTTCATCACTATAGCTCGCCATCACAATCAAATCTGCAGCCCATAAATCATCTACCCCCAAAGTCACAACTTTACGTTTTTTGAACTTTTTTATGATTGGTTTATACAACTCCAATGCTTCTGTTTGTCTATCGTTCGTACTAATATCATTATGATTGGATTTCCATTCCCTCTTCAAAAATTGACTCTTCTGACTAGTGCATACTTTACACTTTGCCATCTTTCTCCAAGAACCATTCGATGCTTGAACAATCGATGAATTAACATTATCAGTTTTTTTCTTGCATTTGAGACAATAAAGTTGTTCCTTCATTTTTCGATTAATTTCAAGTATACAATAATATCTGCTCCTGAAAAATCGAGTTCGACCCCTGACTCGTTCTTAAGTTCCAATTCTATTTTATTAATGGATCTCACGCTCTTATTAATGGGAATGTAATTGATTTCATTTGGCTGTTCTGTAATTAATGAACCAAAACGAATCTGTTCCGTTTTAGGACAGAATGTGTGTAGTATATCCTCTTCTTTGTGAGTATTAGAGTTGGTGTAGTGATTAGTGATTGCTGGTTTTACTAGGTTGCAATGGATTTCTATCACTTTGAAAGGATCTAATCTGTGATATGATTCAGCTGTGTAATAAGTTTGTTTCTTGAAATAACTCGGCACGGACGACTTTGATCGAGAAAACCCCAGCAAATAACCTAGACTCGATAAATCTACGTCAGCAGGCATTTTCATTTCAATTTTACCAGTCATTTCATTCATACGAAGATAATACGAATCCTCATCAATATCAAACCCAGGAAGAGTTTTATACTTTGTCTTGGTGAAGTCCAAGAACAAATTCTCAAAATTATTCACTTTATAATTCCCTTTACCTATGTATAATGTTTGATGATCGTCATCCTCACCAGTTTCAGGTTCGTAGTTGTGAAAGTTAACTTGAATGGGCTCGGGAACATTTAGAACGTAATTTCCACCATAAAATCCTGTCAAACCTAGTAAATATTCCTTATTTTCATCTAGATGAATAGGTTGTTCTAATCGCAACCTCAAATTCGAACCTCTGCCCGTTATTTTGAAGAGCGTCATGATTTTTGTATAATCGGTACTCTTATACAAAATTTGTCTATCTTCTTATTTAAAAAAAAAAAAAAAAAAAAAAAAAAAAAAAAAAAAAAAAAAAAAAAAAAAAAAAAAAAAAAAAAAAAAAAGATCCTTAGTTCCACAGAGTCGAATGGTTGCAGGTTATGTTTATGACTAGGGGAGAGGTGGATTCGGTGATGGGCTAGCGGGGTGTGGGTTGAGAACAGTTCTATCAATGCTCGATTTCGAGACTGCCTCGGTGTTACAGCGACTGAGGAATCTGCTGATTCTGCGTTCCTCTCCGCTCAACTGATATCTACACGAGAGGGAGTTGTGTTTTCTAACCAACGCAGTCCTCGGTTTGATCAAATTCTACTCCACCATTTATGCATTTTCTGAATACTAGATGAGGTTTTTTGTTTAGATCATCAAGAATTTCACTATCGATCGATCCAAGTCTCGGTGGTAAAAAGCAACGGAATCCATCACTAAACACCATAAGTCTCTCACCAAATTTTGTTTGAATTTTTTTCAGTTTTACAACACTATATAATTTACCAATTTCTAGTTCAGAATACTTTTTCAACTCATTAAACTTCTCCTGATTGGATTTACCAAGGGAGTTGATTACATTCAATGAGGAAAACATTTTGAACGGTTTCTCAGCAATCTCAGCTCTTTGTCTTTCTTATTATAGAGTGTTGAAAATTCAACAAACACAACTTCACCTTTTTCAAATTTCACGTTGGCATAACTACTTACCAGCTCGAAACTTCAAAATCCTACACACAGCTGAGCTGAAATGACCAGTCATTGAGAGCTACGCACTTCACATTGACCCAGAACCGTCATGAGGCGGTTGTGTAGTACGTTTGGACAATGTAGTACATCTGTAGGTTCTATGTAGTACTTCGGGCTAGGTCCCCCAAATAGTATACTTATAGTACCTATATTTAGTATCGGAACTCGGAGCTTCGGACCTCACAAATGGGTTCAATCCATTACAGCAGCGGAATCTCACAATTTTACGCTTTTTAATATAGTTGATAAACAAAACAATTTATTACCAAGTCATCTTTCCAACACATAAAAGTGTTACCTATACTGTATATTGATATCATTTAATTGGTCAAATTTCAAAAAATGTGCTGACAAAATCACTGAAAATGGCTGAGAATCGTTAAATTGATATTTTTTAGCATAAGATTGGTCAAATGAAGTTTATCAACTATGAAATAGAACATTCAACAATTTATGTACGAAATTATGCTAAAAACTTGAACTCCATTAATTTTGTTTTAAAAAATCTATAAAATTGCAAAAAATAGCCTAAAATCCAAAATCTCTTTTTGAATAGAAGAGTATCATTTAGAATACTTTTTTTTCATAAAATTAATAGCTAACATTTTCTTTTCACTAATAAATCTCCAATTTCTATACAACTTGAAATATACAAAAAAAAAGACACTTTTTCACCTATTTTTGGCTCATAGCACCCATGGGTGTGGAGCGATCGAGCTGGCGAGAAGTTAGGACCAACTAGACCCCAAGTGGAGTCTATGTGCGAAAGAACAGATTTTTTAAGTCGATTCTAAGGCCTTTTATGGCCCGGACGGCGAACGGCGGACGGCGGACGGACATTTCAAATTTGGATTCTACGCACCTTGAAACGTAAAGTGACAAAGTTTGAGGGGGGGTTATAAAAATTTTTTGCTATACGATCACATAGGCTTATTATTGGAAATAATAAACCAAAAAGGTGGGTGGACAGTACAGCTTCCTCACATATTGTAATATGGACGTATAGAATTAGTTGAAGCACAAAGTACAAGTCGACGTTATAAGAAATTAATGTTTGTGCATGCGTACAGACTACTATCAATCCAACGGCAATGAAATTTATAGGGGAACGTCTAGGAGCTAAACCGCACAGTCCTTGAAAATGTCATGAAAATCGGTCCACACAATCAATCGACAACCCTCGAAAACCCCCAAAACATAATATAATTCATAGGCAATTTTCTTGGAACATATACCAACGTAATCCTCGTGTTTGAACGATATCGGACCAATGCATGATAAGAAGTCGACGTTATTATGTATTAACGTTTGCGCATGCGCGCAGTCTACCATTTCCAGGAGCTGAGAGAAGTTTCGTTCGCAAAAATAGAGGCATGTTTTCGAACAAAATTTGTTTCTTGGTCAATTACAAAGGTTCATTATTGAAAATGATAAACAAATATATTAGCTAATTAGACTAATAACTTCATCTGCGACGGCTCAAGAGGAATTTTTGTTTTTCACTTATAGGTAAGTTAGGTATTATGCGCCGATGGTATCGGTATCGAGAATCGGGAATCGATTTTTTAGGTATCGGTATCGGTATCGGGAATCGATAAATTTTGGTATCGACTCATCTCTACCCAAAACCCATAACGCTGTTATGTGCTTTTTCTGGCTCATGAAGCATTCTCTTGTCCTGGCCTCATTTTAGTTTTCAAAACTTTAATACTGAAACAATCATCAAATGCCGCATTTTGTGAAGATTTATGCTTTTATGCCGCGGATTCGTAAAGAGTGCCCTGCATTTTACGTGGAAAGGCTGAAAATCAACTCTTGAGTCAACAACCATCGAGCGTCTGTGGTTAGTTCTAATGAAGACCTACCTGTAAGCCGACATGCCACAACCCATAACGCGGCATTTGATGATTGTTTCGGCATAAAAGTTTTGGAAAAAAAAAAACAAATCTGACTTTATAAGTTCCTACATAAATTTCTGTTCTAGAACCAAAAATTTCAACCATGTATCATGTTTTCTCCTCGATTCCAAGCGGTTGCAATCATGTTCACAATATCAATATTGAGAATGATCACCTGTGTGTAAACAATTATTTATATAACTATGCTCATAACTCAGTTTGTTGGACACGCACTTCGCAGTAGTTAACATAATATTGTTGGATAAATCGAGAGCTTTCGAACGAATGGTCAACGAATTTTGTGGGATGAAAAACGACGAAGTACCATTTCCCTAGCAACGACTCGGTTGTAGGCGGAAATCACTGTAATTTTTTTCGTGCGCGGAAAAAAATTGACTCGCAAAATTTGCTAGGACCCCAGGGCTAAAACATGATACATGTTAAAATGTTTACGAGGAACTTTCGTTCAGTTATAAGCTCACTACAATCGATCCCTAGAGTTTGTAAAAACTGAAGTTTTCTTTGCATACCTACTCGTATTTCAATAAATTCTAAATACAGCTACGGTTGGCTATTGGTTGCTAGCGACTCCCAGCTAATTGACGAGCATACAGACCAAGCTTTTTTCTTATTTCACTTATATTACTAGTTCCTAATATTTATGTTCTGATCCACTCCGTTAAAGGAATTACTTGAGCCTGATTAGGTAACAATTTACGTACCTACAAAGATATCTAGATTTTGATGTTTATGTTATGTGAATCAGCCAGTGAATATACAGGGTGAGTCTCTCGCAAATGCAAAAAAAAAATTGGGTAAAACTACATCAAAAATGGAGTAAAATGCCGCCAACTGCATATTTTTATCTCAATCTGTTCTCGAGATATGATTTTTTAAAGGTTTTTTCAGGAAAACCGTGTTTTTTCCTTTTAAACTCAAATTTCTCCACTTTACTTCATTCAATTTCAACTTTTGACCACATTTTCGGAATCAGCATTAAATTTACTATAAGAATAGTGTACTTGGGTTCTTAAAAAGTACCATCCAAAGGCCCTCACATCAGCTCAAACATTGACGATTTTGAAAAAATAATATTTCTGAAAATCTTTAAAACTTTACTACTCTTCCAAAACGAATCCTGGGAACTGGCAAATCTCATGAAAACTGCTTCGTCTAATACTCTTTCCAACGGTATAATCAAGTTTACTTTTATTTAGTTATTTAGTGGAGAAAATTATGTTTTAATGTTAAAAAATGTGGGTTTTTCAATGAAATTGTTGGTTTTCTCGAAAGATGACCCTCCATGAACCTACGAGTATGGGGTCGGTTTCTATGTATTTTTTCACGCTGTATCGGATAGTAACATTTGTAGATCTCTCCAACTCTTTTGTAACCGAGTTTTACACTTAAAATCACTAATGTTTAGTTTGTTTGTTACGATTAAATGTATGTGTGTTATGGGGTAAAACTAGTTAATTAAAGTGTAAAACTCGATTATAACGTAGTTGAGAGATCTGCGAGAAATTCCATTCGATCCAGCGAGAAAAAATACATAGAAACCGACCCCATACTCGTAGGTTCATGGAGGGTTATTAGGTAACAATTTACGTACAAAGATATCTAGATTTTGATGTTTATGTTTTGTGAATCAGCCAGTGAATATATTATATCTTTTGTAAAGTTGTGAAAAATGAAATAGGTTGCACTTATAATACCAGTTACGATACTTATGCACCACCAGTTGAAATCACGTCACTTTTCACTTTTAAAGGTACGAACAAGTGGAGGAGAGGATCAAGGACCCCGCTCTTTTGTTCAATGGAAGAATCTGCTACAGGAGGCGACCGCCAGAGACTTGGGGCGTTCTGGCGACCTGGCTGGCCACGTTCAAAGCTCTTTCCATTACAAGGTACGTTTGCTGCGAAATATACGGATGATAAAGGACAAACAAAGGATGATAAATCTAGCTATGAATGTAATACGGTTCAATTCAGCGTCCTGCAGTCAACTAAAACGACTATGAAATTTTTAGGTACCTACCTACGATTTTTAGACCTACTACCGTCCAATACCCTTGATCGTATCATCACCGTAATGCATGAAATTTTAGATCATCTAAAAGATTTTCAATCGATTTTATGCGAAAATACTATTGAAAACTATACAAAACTCGATTTTTGATCATTTGACAATGCCTGACGTCAGTGACGTCGTATTGTCATCAAGGACAACTTTTAAAGCTTTTACAGTGGTTTCAGTCGATTTTGTGATTCGAAAACTATTGAAAACTGTCCCAACTCGTCTTTTGATTATTTGACATTGACTGACTTTAGTGACGACGACGATGACGTCTTATTGTCGTCAAGGACAACTATTGCAATTTTTATGGTGGTTTCATTCGATTCTGTGTGGCGACAGCGATTGAAAATTATACCAAACTCGATTTTTTATGATTGGACAACGACGGACGTCAGTGACGATGACGACGTATTATCGTCAAGGATAAATTTCAGAGCTTTTATAGTGGTTTCTTTCGATTCTGTCTGGCAAAAACGAATGAAAACTATACCAAACTCGATTTTTGATTATTAGACTATGACTGACGTCAGTGACGATGACGACGTATTATCTATCCTCAAGGATAATTTGTAAAGCTTTTATAGTGGTTTCATTCGATTCTGCAAGGCAAAAACTATACAAAACTCGATTTTTGATGATTTTTTAATGACAGACGTCAGTGACGACGACGATGAGGTCGTATTGTTGTCAAGGACAACTGTTGAAGCTTTAATAGTGGTTTCATTCGATTCTGTGTCGCGAAAGCGATTAAAAACTATACCTACCAAACTCGATTTTTGATGATTAGACAATGACTGACGTCAGCGACAATGCCGACGACGACGTATTGTCCTCAAGGATAATTTTTAGAGCTTTTGCAGTGGTGTCATTCGATTCTGCACGGCAAAAACTATTGAAAACTATACAAAAATCAATTTTTGATTGTTTGACAATGACTGACGTCAGTGACGACGACATCGTATTGTTACCAATGACAACTATTAAGGCTCTTACAGTGGTTTTAGTAGATTTTGTGTGTCGAAAACTATTGAGAAAGATACCAAACTCGATTTTTGATGATTTGACAATGACTGACGTCAGTGGCGACGACTATGACCTCGTATTGTCGTCAAGCCCAACTTTGAAAGCGTATCATAGTGGTTTCAGTCGATTCAGTGTGGCGAAAATGATTGAAAACGATACCAAACTTGATTTTTGGTTGATTTGACGATGATCGTCGTTGCCGACAACAATTTCCTATCGTCTGATCGTCACTTAGAACTATAAAACTGATTCAGGATGTCTACATGTCTTGAGAGTCTACCTACCAAATTTCAAGTTCATAGCTCCAAAATTGCGGCCTGTAGAACGCAGAACACATAAAACGCTGGTTGACAAAGCAAAGACACTTTGTTAGTCAATATTATTATTTGATTTTCTGAAGTGTGGCAGTTTTATTTGCTTATGTAATATTTTTACCACTTGTGTTATACTTAGACAAAAAAGTGTCGTTGGTCCTACTAAATGAACACAATCTGTTCAAATATACACATTGAAATACTGAAAAACTGAACTGCGAAGATTGTGTAGGTATCCCTGTAAGAGTGATTGTGAATTTGTTTGTATCAACAGGCAACCCTTCCCAGTGAACATCAAAATGTGTTTCACTGCGCTACAATCCGATGACGCTGCAACGATGGTCAAGTTCATTGATTCCATAAAAAAGGAATTTCTCAAGTTCGTTAGCCCTATATTATTTGTTAATTACTTCTTACAAATTAGGGATTTATAAATAGTTATCATTTTCAAATAAGTAATTCTTTTTTTTTTTTAATTTTTATTTGGTATCTAACTTGCACGGATACGCTGCTGATTGAGAAAAGAGAAAAATGATATACACGAAAGTCATTGGAAAAAAATAAACAATCAAATTAATCAAAATTTGCATTCTGATGTCCCCTGGATATAAGTTCCTTAAGGGCGGAATTCATAGACGGGAATTGAGTCTGAGTGGGCCCTTAAGTGTATCGATAAGTGAATTCATGCACTCTGTGCGATTCATAGACGTGATTTGAGGGCGACCCTGAGGGTGCACTGAGTGTGCAACCCAAATGCACTCTCAACGGGATTCGTAAACAAAAAATGGCGTTGAGGTGAGTTTTACCCTCAGCTCAACGGTGACGGCAGAAGGTCACTTAAGTGCGACAACTGATAATTTTTAATTATTATTTTCACGTAGGTATAGGTGCTGGTAATGTAGTAGAGCATACATCGTTTATTTGGTTCGGAGTTTATTCGAAACTACATAAGAGTAGGTAGGCTGTTCCTAAACGGTAGTTAAGTAAATGTTCGATGTGACCAACAGATCCCATTTGAATGTTATATAACGAAATATTTCGCAAACTATTTCGACTCGGGAAAGACACAGTCATGGACAATTACGAACCTGAAAAAGCCTAAAATAAATGGAAAGGATTTATAACCACCACAGCTGAAAGTGCTGGTCACATAATTATATACCATGATATGATTATAATTATACTGCCTTACTAAGAATAGATCCCGTATCTGCTGTACTGGAAACTGGGTCTCTAGGTTTTGAGTCGAAATTTCCTGATATTAGCTCTATTTAACGTTGTTTCGAGCTCCAAAAGCACTCATTCCAAAGGAAATTTCTCGCTGAACCGCGTGGTGTGGCTGGGAAAACATTATTTTGGTTGGAAAATTGCAAAAAAGGTGTAGAACAAATTTACTACGCGATTTCCTCGTATCTGGTGCACATACGAGTTTTTGTTTGGCATTAAGATCGATACGTTTTTGGTTTATTATTTCCAATAATAAGCCTATGTGATCGTATAGCAAAAAATTTTTATAACCCCCCCTCAAACTTTGTCACTTTACGTTTCAAGGTGCGTAGAATCCAAATTTGAAATGTCCGTCCGCCGTTCGCCGTCCCCCGTCCGCCGTCCGGGCCATAAAAGGCCTTAGAATTGACTTAAAAAATCTGTTCTTTCGCACATAGACTCCACTTGGGGTCTAGTTGGTCCTAACTTCTCGCCAGCTCGATCGCTCCACTCTCATGGGTGCTATGAGCCAAAAATAGGTGAAAAAGTGTCTTTTTTTTTTTGTATATTTCAAGTTGTATAGAAATTGGAGATTTATGAGTGAAAAGAAAATGTTAGCTATTAATTTTATGGAAAAACAAGTATTCTAAATGATACTCTTCTATTCAAAAAGAGATTTTGGATTTTAGGCTATTTTTTGCAATTTTATAGATTTTTTAAAACAAAATTTAATGAAGTGCAAGTTTTTAGCATAATTTCGTACATAAATTTTTGAATGTTCTATTTCATAGTTGATAAACTTTATTTGACCAATCTTATGCTAAAAAATATCAATTTAACAATTCTTAGCTATTTTCAGTGATTTTGTCAGCACATTTTTTGAAATTTGACCAATTAGATGATATCAATATACAGTATAGGTAACACTTTTATGTGTTGGAAAGATGACTTGGTAATAAATTGTTTTGTTTATCAACTATATTAAAAAGCGTAAAATTGTGAGGTTCCGCTGCTGTAATGGATTGAACCCATTTGTGAGGTCCGAAGCTCCGAGTTCCGATTCTAAGTATACTATAAGCGGCGTTTAACAATTATGGACCAGAGATCTACGTAGAAGGGCTGTCTAATACATAAATAATAAACCTTTGTGTAATAATTTGCAGCGTTTTCTAATACAAAATTAGTACCGCTCTACGTGGCGAAAAAAAAATTATTTTCTCGTATATGCAGGATACTAGGAGAAAAAATCGTGGTTGCCAACCTCCGAAAACCGTATCTGATCTGACAAGAGAAAATACATTCGTATGATCAAAATACTGGGAAGAAAAATCGTATCTGCCACTGATTCCGAAATCGTATCAGACGCCACAAGTCCTAAAATACTAAGAAATAAATTCTTATCTGGAGTTTCAAACGTGTCGCAATTCGTATGTACCTGAATACTAATAAAATAATTGTATCTGACGCCAAGATGCGGGCTTTCGCTCTAGCAAATGCCAGTGACGGGATTTCCATTAGTGAATCGAACCAAAACATAGTTGATGCGATAATTGTAAGCCGTTTTTGAGGTATTTCCCGTTGAGATCCGACTTTGAAACTAGCAAAATCGAAAGAAACCCCCCCCCCCATATATTCCTAGTATGGCAGCATAGATTTATGCAAATTTTTGGAAATTACTACAGATTTACCTTATCTGTATAATGTTTCGGTTTTCTCGAGGGTTGGTCAATGAAAAGTCTGTATTCTAGGTCGACGTTTCGAAATATTTATATTTCATCTTCAGGGCTTGGAAAACTGTATTTGGACGCTTATTTCATATCCTCGTCATAGAGCTTTAGTAGGTAGCTATCTACTTGAACAACATCTATGGGTATACTTTTTTTTTTACTGAGGCCGCAATGGCCTATTGTAGCTGGAGAAGGAGGACGTACCTCCTCTCCACCCCAGACACTAGATCTGCCCGATACCGACAGCCCTGCCAAACCAAAAACTATCTGCCTGGTTCCGGCACTCCTGCCAGGCACTACCTGGGACCCGAGTGCTCCACACTCGGCAAGTTACTGGGTCGCAGCCCCAGTATGGCTTGGCGCCATATCACCAATGCCAGCCACAGCTGGGAAGTCAATCCTTCCCCACCACGTTTTGGCAAAAGCGAGGAGAGTCTTAATCTCCCCCGTCTTGGGGATCGATGGATTTTCTGCCCCAATTCAAAAAGCGATGTCTTGCCAATATAGGGCAATGGTAGACCACATGACTCGCCGTCTCGTCTTCCGCCCCACAAAAGCGGCAGAGAGTGGAGTCTGATTTGCCCATTTTATGGTATCTAAGGGCCACTTTCACCAACAACTTATAAAGCCGAGATTGGCCAAACTCGATTAAATATAATCTCGAGGATCAAACCTTGGCGTCTTTCACCAACCCAAATTTCGTTTAAACCAAGATTGGAATAATCGAGTTTCCCTAACGGAGATTCCGGAAACTGTCCAATGAAAAATTGGACAATTTGAAACGACAGTTTGAAAACCCGCCATGTGTCCGACATATCAAGACAATAAAGCAGTGAATCACAACCACGACCAATTATTACCCGCGCCGTTTTTATTTAGTTACCTAGTTACTATCTACTCGCAACTTTTCGTTGACTTCCAACAAAGTAAGTGTGACACATCATTTGACGGAAGCAGGACTGTTGATCACCTTATTTAAATGTACATAAGTTATTTTATGTGGTATAGGTAGGCAGGTACATACTGTACAAGGGATAGCAATTCAACATCGTATTATAACGTGCTATCATCATCGATTATACTTAATTTTCCTACCATCTTACATCAATTTCGTATTATAAATCATCGATTTGATGGTATAAAAGCCTTTTTCCAACTTATACCTGTTCGAAGGGAACTCCAGGTGAGTGTCGATAAGCTTGAGGACTTTCAAAACTGTCGGTTTTGGGAGCCGGAATCTCCGCCGAAATTCGACGTCGTCCAACCCGTCAAAATGTGGAATGCGCCGTCGGATCGTCCTTGGGCGTCTTTGCAGGACATCGTCCTCATCCGAGGAATCAAATTAATCCGAGCGATAAATCGCGTGAATTCATCATCAAAAACTTGAATAACAATAAACTATATATAAACAATAATAATAAACTGTGAACCAAACTGTAGAGGTATGAGGTATCAGCTGTTCGTGCGCGGCCATATTGCTCGATATCATTTTTATCACTAATCTGAGATTGGGAAGTGTAACTGGCCGGGGCTTGGGAGATTAACCTCAAGCCACCTCGTTAGGAGTTTAAACTCGTAAAGTGGTTTGGTGAAAGACGATTAGCTGGAATCTCGATTATTTGTTAATCTTTTCTAACTTAAACTCGTTTATGTTGTTGGTGAAAGTGGCCCTAAGTGGGCAGTGCCCAGTTAAGAGCCCCACAACCATACGCAGCTCCCTTCTCCCCAGGCTGAGCAGCTCCTTAGCTCTCTTCCTAGAGAAGTGAATAAATTGTTTCGCCTGCCTCAGGCCCTTGACATGGAGCCAGTGCCTTAGGGTGGTCCTCCACTGGTAGCGACTATGTGTCAATATGTAAGCGACTAATCCCATAAGCTTGAAACGTATTAGAGGTCCTCCACTGCAAGCGACCTGAGCGACGCGACTTCGCGTATTTTGAGGTGACGAGCGACTGATCCCATCCGGATGGGATCAGTCGCGTGTCTTCGAGCGACCTGGCTTCCCCCTCCCATGTTTCCTCGGGGAAACAACACAGTTTCCTACAGAAAAAGCCCAAAAATCATATCTTGAGGACAAATTGGGATAAGAAGGTGCAATTTGCGGAATTTTACTCCACTGTAAAGTAGTTTTACGCATTTTATTATTAATCTTGATATTATCATTTTATATATACATACATACATATGTATATATTTTGGTATTTGGTTGACTAGTGATATATCTATATTCGGGAGGTTGAATGAACAGTCTAGTCTTGAGTTTTTTTTAGGTGTTTAATCACAACGTTTCAACCCAGGAGCTGGGTCCTATTCATGTGAATGATTGATGTGCTGGATCTTCCAAGTCAGATATAAAGACTTTTGAGAAGTTACACACGTGTTGTTGGTGAAGCCAGTTGACATACAATATGTATATATATATATATATATATATATATATATATATATATATATATATATATATATATATATGCATTTGATTGTTCTTGTTCTACTGAACTATTTATATAATAAACTTAATTTGATATGAATTTCACAGATAAAAAGAAAAAAGAATGATTTGATATTT
Organism: Adelphocoris suturalis; assembly: GCA_030762985.1. Taxonomy (NCBI): domain Eukaryota; kingdom Metazoa; phylum Arthropoda; class Insecta; order Hemiptera; family Miridae; genus Adelphocoris; species Adelphocoris suturalis. The sequence continues at coordinate 6,933,326 of CM061049.1, forward strand.
CGAAAATAATCTTTGTCAAAAATAGAAGAGTGATTAGTTTTTCTGAATAATTGGACGAGTAGTGTCTTGGAAGCCTGCAACCATGTAACCATCCATATATTATGGCTTCGCAACTTCTAATGTAGACTCAATCGTTGAGGTTGAGGCCGGGAGGTCGCATTGATCCCAATACCCAGCGATGAGCGCGTTCGGACTGCTGCAACAATCTATCATTTGTTGGTGGTGGCATCTTCTTCAAAACCTTCACTCCGAAGCATTCATTGAACGTGACTGTGGCGTCGTGGGACCTCGCATGCAGCTTCAATGGCAGTGGTCGATCCTGGTTTAAAGAAGCTCTATGGTTGTTTATTCGTAAATTCAATTGGGTGGCTTTTCCTACATAGAAGCCTCTGCTCTGATCTTCCGCACACTGTTTACAAATAAGCTGATAAACACACATCTGTGATTGACACTCTGCGGTTCCTTTACATTTGTAGGAATGAGAGGTATTTGGGGAGGTGAAGTGAGAGCCTTCTATTACTATCTCACACAGTTTGCACCTTGGGCGCCCACATTGATGCAATCCAGGCTGCTGCACTTCCGGAGGCTGAACACGTGGATGTCTGTGTGATAAAATCCCTCCCAGGTTCTGTCCTTGTCGGTATGACACTTGTGGCATATCTCCAAATAAATCACGGGTCAGAGGACTGGAAGCCAGGATTGGCTGTAGTTCCCGGAGGATTGCATTAATTTTCTGAATCCCGAAGAAGAACGTGGTGACGGGGTGGCAATCGACCTCAAAAGGTACATTGTGACACATGGAAAGAGAGAAGGGCTAAGTTCCAGGGACATTGGGCTTCTAGTTCCGAATGAGCCAAAATGTCCTGATTTTTATCTCCTCCCAAAGATTCACAAATCGTACACTCTCCCTGACCAACTTCCTCCGGGTCGACCGATTGTGGCAAGTTTCGGCTGTGTCACGGAGCGTATCTCGTCATACGTGGACTCTCACTTACAACCTATTGTTCAGTGCCAGCCGTCTTTCATAAAAGACACGCACCATTTTCTGACTCTGCTAAGAGAAACAAGAGTACCAGACAATGTCATTCTTGCTACTATAGATGTGAATTCTTTGTATACGGAAATTCCTCACATTGAGGGATTGGGTGCTCTCTCTCACTTTTTACAGGAGCGTTCTGAACCAAGAGTTCCCTCTACGAACTTCCTGGTTAAACTCGCAGAGTGTGTCCTAGAGATGAATGCTTTTAAATTTGGTGACCAGTTCTATCTTCAGAAAAGAGGGACGGCAATGGGCACTCGGATGGCACCCTCATATGCAAATTTGTTTATGGCTGATTTAGAAAATAAATTCCTCGCATCCAGAGAGAAGACCCCGTTAATGTGGAAGCGGTTCATTGACGACATTTTCCTCATATGGCAACACGGTGAAGAGGAGCTCGAGTTGTTTTTTGAAGATCTGAATTCCCGCTTCTCAGTGACATTCTCTTGGTCATATTCAAGGTCAGTGGCTACATTCCTGGATGTAGACATTTTATTGGATAATGGAAGCCTCTCTACTAGCGTACATGTTAAGCCCACAAATAAACAACTCTATCTACATTATGACAGTTGCCATCCACCAGACACAAAGCGGTCTATTCCACGATCTTTGTCCATAAGAGGGCATGAAATATGCAGCAATGGTGAAGCGTTGGGTAAATACTTGTCTGCAATTGGAAACAAGTTGATAGAGAGAGGATACCCAAAACGAATCGTGCGTGATAGAGTGGTCCCAGCTCACGTAAATTACCAGCGAAGAACACGACCATCATCTGATAGAGTTCCCCTCGTCACCACGTTCTTCTTCGGGATTCAGAAAATTAATGCAATCCTCCGGAACTACAGCCAATCCTGGCTTCCAGTCCTCTGACCCGTGATTTATTTGGAGATATGCCACAAGTGTCATACCGACAAGGACAGAACCTGGGAGGGATTTTATCACACAGACATCCACGTGTTCAGCCTCCGGAAGTGCAGCAGCCTGGATTGCATCAATGTGGGCGCCCAAGGTGCAAACTGTGTGAGATAGTAATAGAAGGCTCTCACTTCACCTCCCCAAATACCTCTCATTCCTACAAATGTAAAGGAACCGCAAAGTGTCAATCACAGATGTGTGTTTATCAGCTTATTTGTAAACAGTGTGCGGAAGATCAGAGCAGAGGCTTCTATGTAGGAAAAGCCACCCAATTGAATTTACGAATAAACAACCATAGAGCTTCTTTAAACCAGGATCGACCACTGCCATTGAAGCTGCATGCGAGGTCCCACGACGCCACAGTCACGTTCAATGAATGCTTCGGAGTGAAGGTTTTGAAGAAGATGCCACCACCAACAAATGATAGATTGTTGCAGCAGTCCGAACGCGCTCATCGCTGGGTATTGGGATCAATGCGACCTCCCGGCCTCAACCTCAACGATTGAGTCTACATTAGAAGTTGCGAAGCCATAATATATGGATGGTTACATGGTTGCAGGCTTCCAAGACACTACTCGTCCAATTATTCAGAAAAACTAATCACTCTTCTATTTTTGACAAAGATTATTTTCGAAATATCAAATCATTCTTTTTTCTTTTTATCTGTGAAATTCATATCAAATTAAGTTTATTATATATATATACATATATATATATATATATATATATATATATATATATATATATATATATTTTTTTTTTCTTCTACATCACCTTGTATTATTAAAATACCATACTAAATTATGTTTGTTATTCGAAACCCGCACTGCGATTCTCCAGTTACATGAAACAATCAAATATTCGTATTGGGATGTTATTTTTGTAAATCTAAGGCGTAAGAGCCCCCTCGGACCGCCCCAAGAGGCTCGACTACCCAGTACAGCCCCATAAATTCTCCCCGCCTCATAATGTTCTTCCCCAAATAGCAAGGTAAAAGTAAAATTGACCATTAACGGTGATTCCGAAAATGTGGTCAAAAGTTGAAATAAAAACAAGTAAAATGGAGAAATCAGATTTAAAAGAGGGAAAAAACAGTTTCCTGAAGAAAAACCCCCTTTGAAAACCCCCCTCTATCTCCCTTCAGCTCATCGTGGAGGTGGTTAAATTCACCCAAATTTTGCCTCTTTGTCAATATCGGGTTCATTCAGAACATTCGTCGTTTCCTTCTCATCCGAAGGAGATTTACGACAGCATGATCCAGCAAATAATAACTATCTACGTCGTCCATTTTACCAAAAATAAATGCAGTCACTGACCTACTCACCACCACAGACTTTGCGCGACTAAGTCGCCTCCAATTGAGGAGCTCAGTCGCTTCCCCAGTCGCCTCGCGGAAGTCGCATAGTCGCTTAGTCGCTAAGTCGCTTCCAGTGGAGGACCAGGCTTACTCTCCCATTTGGTGAGCTCTCCGAGGAGAAAGCTCTCCGTAGTGGCCAGGAAGGGTTCTGGGCCCACAGGAGAGAAGCAGCACCCTTCCTAGCAACAGCGTCAGCTTGTTCATTCCCCTCCACCCCCTGGTGCCCTGGGCACCACAGCAAGGTAACCTTATTGTTCCTGGCAAGGGTCTTGAGGTTAGTCAAGCACTCCCACACCAGCTTCGATGAGATGGTGAAAGAAGCTAGTGCCTTCAAGGCTGCTTGACTATATGGGTATACTGAGAAAACTGAGAAAAAAAAACGTTGGGGGTATACTGAGAAAACATTATTTGAGTTATACTGAACAGACACAAAAACTGAAGTTATAAGAGGTGTACAACAGCAACGTGGTGAAGGTGAAATATAAATATTTCCAAACGTCGGCCTAGAATATATACTTTTCATGGACCATCCCTCGAGAAACCCAAAACATTTTACATTTAACTCAGTGGTCGAGAAAACCCAGCCATGTTTACCTTATCGTTCAAATACAACTGACGTTAACAAAGATCACACTCGTCTTCTAGATATGTCGATTTCTTCGCTTATGCGACGACGCTGAGCGTCACGACTCTCCCGGGTGGCATCGCGTACAGCGGGCGCGGCGTTTGCCACTTTGTCATGGACATTTCCGATGGAAACCCAGCCCCTGAAATCTGCTCTAGTCTCACAGGTAAGGATCCAAAAATTAAATTAATTCATTTTTATTTATTAAATTATATTATTTATTTAATTTTACATATTTCCTGATTATTTTATTGTTTTATGTTACTGTTTGTTTGTTTTCCTTTTTATTTGTTTACAGTTTATTTTCTCACTTTTGATTATTTGAGTTTTGTTATTGCTATGATTATGTCTAGTTTTTGTTTTCAGTCATGCTTGCTCTTTGATTTGTATATTTTTATCTATTTTGTTTCTTATTCCTTCTCTCGGCTTATTGTAAAATTCGGAAAGTGGAAAGAGTGTAGTTCGCCAAGAGGAGCACTCTGAAGAAAACAAATTTGACATACAATAATAAATAATAAATGCAGGTAAGGAGCCAAACGTTGTACAAATCGTTTAAACTCTTCTCAACCAACATTGCTGCAGTTAATAAGGCGTTTCTAATATCAATTTTTGAAGATATATCTTCACGAATAAAAACTGCTCAGCTCAACCCATCAAAATCGTTTTGGTATCATTGAATTTATTGTCTAAGTTCTTAACGCCACCCCATTCGCATTTGACGGGAAAAGTTCAACGCATGTCCGGTTCGTCCTTAATTACAAAGTTCTTTACCCGGGAAATGAAGGATTACCTAAGTCTAGAGGGTTGTAATATTGCCAAAAACCGTCCCTGGAACTTGCTTGTCAATTGGCCTCACCCAAAATAGAAATCGGTGCAACCGTTTGGACAAATTAACTAACAAACTTTTGCTTTTCTAATATATACAGGGTGTCTCGACTCAAGTTCATCAAACTCTAAGGATCGATTTTCGAGCTCATTTCTGATCGAATGTTCATTTCAGATTTTGTTTCCGAGTCTACCTAAAGGTAGCAGAAGTATTGTTTTCACTTTCGGGGTGAAAAAAATGTAGGTCCACTCGCATTTTACGTTTTAGACCATTCTGAACAACTTTGGTTCCGTGTCTGTCTGTGTGTGTGTGTGTGTGTGTGTGTGTGTGTGTGTGTGTGTGTGTGTGTGTGTGTGTGTGTGTGTGTGTGTGTGTGCGCACGGGTGTGTGTATGTGTCTGTCGTGTTTATACATTCATGATAGGTAATCGAGGAAGCTATGTGCCACACCCAACTAGGCAGTCGTTTATTAGTCCATATTTTTATGGTGATGATCGCAACTAGAATTTAGCGGTTGTACTAACTACAATGGTGTAATTTGGACTAATTATCCATGTATTTGAATATGTAGGTACATAATAACCATATTCCAATACGAACATACTCCTTAATCTAATACGATACAACTTGAATAAAGGTTAATTTCTGAAGGGCCACTAGAATTTAGCTGTTGTTTACGGTGATTTTAAAGGGAGTTATGGCCATTTCAATATCATGAGGTACAAAACACGAAAAAAAACTTGGAAAATTTAATAACTTTTAAACAAAGCGTTTAAAAAGAAATCTCTATCAGTGACTTTCGATCAGAAATGAGCCCTAGAATCGATTTCTTGAGTTTTCCCATAATTACTGAAGACACCCTCTATATGTATACGGGTAGAGATTACGAGGAAATAAAAAGTCCAGTCATGCAGCATGACCCCATGAGCGAATTTTTGAAGAAAACTTCGACATTTCAGTCGCTATTGATCGTGTAGAGAAATTTTAGTTTATGATTTTGATAGACAAACATGGAATCAAATTATTAAAAATAATTAGGAGGTACTCATACTTTATTATTATTAAACTAATTTTGTAGATTTAAAGACAAATGTAAGTAAATATTCATAGTTTTCGATGTCCAATGTGGTCAGTATTGAAGGCAGTTGAAATCTTAACAGTATCCTATCATAACATCATCAAATCTTGACATAAAATAAAATAACATACCGACGTCATATGAAAGAAACGTATTTCCATAGCTAATCGATGATGAGGCTTTATATTACGAGTGATACAAAGTCAGTTAGTTGCATTCGAATCTAGTATCCTACAGCAAGAAATTGACAGACAAACTGTAGTTTCTGAGCATCTATTGACAGCCTAAATTATGGGTAAGTGTCACTTGGCTTTTCCGTAGCAACAAGAAAGAAATTGAAACGTTTTAAACAAGAAAGAAATTGAAACGTTTTAAACAGCATGGTTCTAGGATTGGTTATACAGGGATACTTCCATAAGAGTAGTTCAATCTGAATTTGGACAATGTTTCATGTAAATATTACCGATTTTTACAACTAGCGAACGGCATTATTTCGATTTTTGACTGATTTTTCAACTTTGAAATTTTTGAAAACTTGATACATATTCTTATAGGAAATTTTACGCTGATTCCGAATATATCACATGTTAGTATGCTGAAAAAATTATTTCGTACATCAAATCGCAAAAAACAGGCTATTTTGAAATTTTGGACTACATTTTTGAAAATTTCAACCCGAAGATGTAATCCGATCATGCTGGCCAACGAACTTGAACTTTCGTTTTGTGTCCTTAACATTTTAAAATTTGTTTGAAGTTTCTAGCACAATTCTACGGACAGTTATCGTCTGGAATGACACATACATACATACATATACATACATACATATATACATAAATACATACATAAAAAAATGCGTTAAACTTCAGAATATGATTCAGAATAGCCTAAAACGGATTTCTGCATAAAATTTTTTCAAAAATTCACATTCTACAAATTTTGAGGCGAGAGCAATAGCTCAATTTTCTTCAAAAATTCGCTAAAAATGCGTTAAACTTCAGAATATGATTCAGAATAGCCTGAAACGGATTTCTGCATAACATTTTTTCAAAAATTCACATTCTACAAATTTTGAGGCGAGAGCAATAGCTTAATTTTCTTCAAAAATTCGCTAAAACAATTTTTTTAGTTCATATTTGTATGGTCTTGATCAGATCATGACCATCAGACCATGATCAGATGAGAAAGATTTATGCATCACATTACGTACATGCAAACCAAATATCATCTTTTTATGTGGCGCAATACAGCGCGTTGCCATGCATAAGTATCATGGTATAGTCTTGGACGAAGAGCTAAATTGGAAACCCCATATCTTTATATATAATTCCGAACGGTCTTTGAAATTGTGAAGAACTTCGCGGTCCGATTTTAGTGTTAGACTGCTCATTCAAATCAGCACGGCCCCAAGTTTGTTGCAAGTGTCGCCGTTCGTCTCTATACCCGCCTTGATCGTGTTCTAGGCGGTCCTTATCAACGAGAGTTGTTTATTAGGCTATGGCGGTAACAACAGTTGCCATCGATTCACGGTAAATAAGGAACGTAGTGTAGGTAGTTATTAAAATCTAGGTGAGTGATTTCTGAACGAAGAGTTATTTATCACCATGCTCAAATTCTGAATTTCCCGTTTCAACTTTTTGTATAGTCTCATAATGGCGAGGACCACCTCAACTGGTGATATTTATTTTATTAGGTACATTACTTACATTTTGATCGGTATTTCCTGTTTTTGCACCAGGTCACATAACGCCGCAAATAGGTAGGACTTATATCGTTACTATAATGTGCTGAGTTCCTGTTAGGTACTAGGTACTAGATTAGGGCTTTCCAAGCCCTAACAGGTCTCTAGTTGACTATAATACTCACGATAAGATTAAGAAATTCATGTACGTTTTTTACAAAATTAGACACGCACTTCCGAGAGATAAGATAAAACTCATTTATTACAGTATGCTACAGTCTGTGCTGCAATATAGAATAATAGCATGGGGGGGGGGGGGGGCGGGGGGGGACATATTCCTCACATATAAATAAATTACACGTACGCCAGAAAATCATTATGAAAATAATGTTGTCATTACCGCCTAGGACGCCATCTATAAATGTATATAATATAGCAAAGTTGTTTACCATAAGGCAACTGTATGTTAAAAATTTACTTTTGCAATTCCATAAGTATCCTCAAACTAGCGTTCCCCCCGCGCGCGTTGCTGCGCCCAAAATCAAATTTGTTTATTGATCGTAATTTTAAACTGTTATTAAGTCAATCGTGGGATCATTAGGGAAAAAACTGGATTCTAGATCCACTCAGCTGATCTGGGATCGGTCAGTTGTGTTCAGAAGTCCCTCAAGGGGCTACATACCAAATCTCAGAATCGTGGGATCATTATGGAAAAAACTGGATTCTAGAGCCACTCAGCCGATCTGGGATCGGTCAGTTGTGTTCAGAAGTCCCTCAAGAGCCCACATACCAAATCTCAGAATCGTGGGATCATTAGGGAAAAAAACTGGATTCTAGAGCCACTCAGCTGATCTGAGATCGGTCAGTTGTGTTCAGAAGTCCCTCAAGGGCCCACATACCAAATCTCAGAATCGTGGGATCATTAGGGAAAAAACTGGATTCTAGAGCCACTCAGCTGATCTGGGATCGGTCAGTTGTGTTCAGAAGTCCCTCAAGGGGCTACATACCAAATTTCAGAATCGTGGGATCATTAGGGAAAAAAACTGGTTTCTATAGCCACTCAGCTGACCTGAGATCGGTCAGTTGTGTTCAGAAGTCCCTCAAGAGCCCACATACCAAATCTCAGAATCGTGGGATCATTAGGGAAAAAACTGGATTCTAGAGCCACTCAGCTGATCTGAGATCGGTCAGTTGTGTTCAGAAGTCCCTCAAGGGCCCACATACCAAATCTCAGAATCGTGGGATCATTAGGGAAAAAACTGGATTCTAGAGCCACTCAGCTGATCAGGGATCGGTCAGTTGTGTTCAGAAGTCCCTCAAGGGGCTACATACCAAATCTCAGAATCGTGGGATCATTAGGGAAAAAACTGGTTTCTAGAGCCACTCAGCTGATCTGGGATCGGTCAGTTGTGTTCAGAAGTCCCTCAAGGGGCTACATACCAAATTTCAGAATCGTGGGATCATTAGGGAAAAAACTGGTTTCTAGAGCCACTCAGCTGATCTGGGATCGGTCAGTTGTGTTCAGAAGTCCCTCAAGGGGCTACATACCAAATCTCAGAATCGTGGGATCATTAGGGAAAAAAACTGGATTCTAGAGCCACTCAGCTGATCTGGGATCGGTCAGTTGTGTTCAGAAGTCCCTCAAGGGGCAACATACCAAATCTCAGAATCGTGGGATCATTAGGGAATCTCCGCGTAACGCTCCCCGCGTGACGCTCCCCGCGTGACGCTCCCCGCGTGTCGCTCCCCGCGTGACGCTTTTTCATTTATGTGCCATAGTAAAGACATAAAATGTCAAAAAAAATGTAGTAGGCCGTCAAGAAGGTACCAGTACTTTAGCGTTCCCCCCGCGCGCGTTGCTGCGCCCAAATTAAATTTGTTTATTGATCGTAATTTTAAACTGTTATTAAGAGGTGATTGGATGGACGGAAGCTTAGCCTTTGGTTTCTGCCTTTGGTGTCTACCTTTATTAATTATGTTGCTTATAGACTCCGAAACATAAACATAAACATAAACATAAACAATAAATTTCTAAAATTGACACTGCACCCTTTTATGCCCTCTGGGTCAGAGCCCTTTGAACGGATTTGCACCAAACTTTACAGGAACAATCCTTGAATCATGCCTAATAATACCTGAAAGTTTCATTACAATCTGTCGAGCGGTTTCGGAGTCTATAGGCAATATACATACATACATCCTCTTTTATAGATATAGATAATACATTCACAGTGTAATCTAGCATATACCACAAGATATGTAGTCGCAGGGAATATAAATTGCACCAAGACCAAGATTAGCGCTGTCAACACACAGTCCAAAATTCGTTATGTACATCATTCACCATTTACAGAGAGCTAGATAGTCATATGAAAAGAGCTCAAAATTATACTAGACCAAACTAAAAAAGCAAATTTTAACGTGGCTTGTGAAAAATGGGGCAGTGGATTGCGAAACTATGCTAAACAGCATTTATGTATAATATTATAAAACAATAATTTTACTATAGAAAGTTTTTCTACTTATAGAAGATAGGGACATCAAATACCATTGTAGTTATAATATTCAAGCTTTGTGTAAATTATTTAGACGCTTATGGCGCGTCAACGTGCCATGTTTGAAATTATGGGCAAATCGCCTAGACCTTAACCAACAGCACGGGCCAAGCCTACCGTTGGAAAAGTAAGCTAGGCGAGTAGCCTAGTTCTACTTTTGTACTATCATCATATGTATGTGTCTCTATTGAAATAAATAAAATCTATCTACATAATCTATCTATAACTAGAATTCAGCTGTTGTACTAACTACAATGTTGTAATTTGGATTAACAATCCATGTATTTAAGTAGGTACGTAATAACCCCATATGTCCTATTCTAATACGATACAACTTGAATAAAGGTTTATTTCTGAAGGGCCACTAGAATTTAGCTGTCGTTTACAGTGATTTTAAAGGGAGTTATGGCCATTTCAATATCATGAGGTACAAAACACGAAAAAAGACTTGGAAAATTGAATAACTTTTAAACAAAGCGTTTAAAAAGAAATCTCTTTCAATGACTTTCGATCAGAAATGAGCCCTAGAATCGATTTCTTGAGTTTTCCCATAATTACTGAAGACACCCTCTATATGTATAAGGGTAGAGATGACGAGGAAAAACAGTTTTGACATTTTTTGTCTTTACTATGGCACGTAACTCAAAAAGTGTGACGTTACGGTGTGACGAAGAAAGCGTTATGAAAAATGTCTAATGATTTTCACGGACAACCGATTCGTTGCTATGGAACTTTAACTTCGCCAGTTATCATCTTACAGAAATCGTTCACCACTCGTTGGATTGCTCTCGATTTACCTAACCATATTACGTTAAGGGGACCCGGTAGCAAAAAATGTGAGAAAAATCGATTTTTATTTCTTTCATAAAACGATGTATGATCTAGAGTACAGTTAAATTCAATAACATAGTCAAATTTATAAATACAAATGCGTAATTTTTTTGGTTGAAGTACAGGCCGGCAGCATAGGCTGGCTAGATGGTTGCTCTGTCGTCTTTATTCTTGAATAACGGTTTACTGGTCCTTTCTTTTTTTGAAAATTCGTGCAGAACCACCCATTTTCAATAAATAATCAAAAGAAAACGTAAAAACAAAATTGGGCCACCAAAAATCACAAAGAAACCATAAGATGTAAGATGTATGATAGGAGTCGAATGATAAGAGTCACTTCATCAATTTCTTCTTTGTCTTTATTCGACTGGGCTACAACCATGGGTATTATGTTTATATTATCCATGGATGTCATAGTTAAGCTATCATGATACAACACTTCATTTCCGATAGGTCTAGGGGAAGCAAAAACAGCTTCTATTTGCATAATGCGTTGCAACGTCATGAAAAGACGGATGATGTTGGTTTTTCTGCTCTCCTGTAATGTAATGTTTTTTCATGTTCACGGGCGTTTTCCTTCGGAACGGTTGACCCTATTCGCTTGATTTTTGTTTTGTTTTGAAGAAGAGATCTGAGTCAAGATATTAACGTAGCGGTTTTACAAAATGTTGATTTCAACTACCGCTAGATGTTTCTGAAGTAAAAAAAAAAATATATGACATTTATTCCATGATACCTACGAATTCGTGTTTTTGAGATACCTGGAAACCCCTATGCTAATTGAAACTTGAGAATATAAGGAACAAAAAGAAAAAAATGGTTGCGTACATGTACGAAAGCTGTACCCAACTTTGTGTTTTAATACAACGTACGTTGTTTTAATACAATTCTCTAAGCCACTATTCGGTTACATTTTCAGCATAATTTTGCACATACATTTTATATAGGTTCAAGCAGTTCTATCTAATCTACACGTATTTTTTAGTTCATGTTCTTAACTCATTGGTCTTGATCATAACTAGAATTTAACTGTTGTACTAACTACAATGTTGTAATTTGGATTAATAATCCATGTATTTAAATATGTAGGTACATAATAACCCCATGTCTATTCTAATACGATACAACTTGAATAACGGTTCATGTGCGGGTCACTAGAATAAAGGGCACTAGAATTTAGCTTAACTGTTCTACTAAATGTTTATATTCGTAAATTTGTACAACTTGAATTTCTAATCATGTTGTACAAGGTCCATACAATTCTTTGTTTTGGTATAATAGTTTGGGGAGGGACATGGAAAAGTAATTTAGAATCTCTTTACGTAATGCAAAAGGCTATCCTCAAGGTGATATCACATCATTATAAACGCTACCCTTCAGTCGATCTGTTTGATACCCTTAAGGTTTTTTCGTTGAAACAGTTACATGCAAAATCAGCCCTGATGTTCTATCACAAGCATACTGGTTGGTTCCAGTTTTCCGACAGTTCTCAAGCATATCATGTTGAGAGACGTCAATATAGCTTAGCCACTACTTTTTAAAGATTGACTTTTTAAATCAAACAATCATTTTCATTTTAATCTCCCGATCCTTCTCTGCAATGCAACAGGTGTCATTCGATCACCACTATTACATACAGGTCAAAAGTTTAAAAAAATAGTTTTTACATGGCTTATTGGAATAGGACCAGAACGAATTTATTTTAAGTTTATAAGTGTTTATCGCTAAATATAAATGCAACTTTCGTTTTATTTATTTTTTGGATATCTTTTGTTTAATGTTCAAATATTTAAAAATTAATTTTCAGTAGTTAGGAAGTATACTCCCCCCACACAGCTCGGAGTTATTCTCTTTGTGTGGGGTAATTCCTTGAAGTATTTATTTTGTCCGCCTTTGTAATATTTTTTGTAATTGAAAGGTTCCATGAACAATTACCTGTTGAAGGGTGATTGCAATGAAAGGTTGAAGGATTCCATTTTGGTTTATTATTTCCAATAATAAGCCTATGTGATCGTGTAGCAAAAAATTTTTATAACCCCCCCTCAAACTTTGTCACTTTACGTTTCAAGGTGCGTAGAATCCAAATTTGAAATGTCCGTCCGCCGTTCGCCGTCCGCCGTCCGCCGTTCGCCGTCCGGGCCATAAAAGGCCTAAGAATTGACTTAAAAAACCCGTTCTTTCGCACATAGACTCCATTTGGGGTCTAGTTGGTCCTAACGTTTAACCATCCCGATCGCTTTACTCGCATAGATGCTATGGGCCAAAAACGGGCGAAAAAGTGTCTTTTTCGACGCGCGCACGCCTGGCACGCTTGGCAGGGGGTCACGGTGGGTGGTGAGGGGGGTGGAGTGAGAGGAGGCGCCGGCGCCGCGGCACCTTGTGGTGGGTACGGCGCCGGCGTGGCGTTCCTTCGAGGCATGAATATGTTTTTTTCAAGGTCATATTTGTGTGTTAATACCAAAGCTTTTCCTACGCATATTTAATAACATATCCTCTCGACTTTTCGTACGTACTTAGATAATGATATTATTAAGACAATAACTATTTGAATAGATAGGAGCTCAAATCGAGAAATATAAACATGCGTATATAATTATAAAAGTATAGGTTGTGGCAACTCGAAGTAGGACTCGCCGAGGAGTTTGGACGGGCTTTATGACGTACGTTAGCCAACTAAAACTACGATCATACTCAATTGAAAAAATAATAAACCTTTGTGAAATAATTTGCAGCGTTTTTGTAATTGTCATTGTCATAACTACAATGTTGTGATTTGGATTAACAATCCATATATTTAAGTAGGTACATAATAACCCCATATGTCTATTCTAATACGATACAACTTGAATAAAGGTTCATTTGTGAAGGGCCACTCCGGCAAACTGCTCACGACGCCGTCCATCTGCTCGACGACCTGGAAAAAGACTGCGTCTACTCCCACCTCAACATGTTCGACGACTTCATTCTGCCCCACCGCTTCCTAAAGCTCGTCCGCCGCGTCTACGTGAGGGACCTCCAGCCCATCAAAGGGTTTTTCCACAGGAAGAAAGTTCTGGAAGTCAAAGAGAAAAGGGCCGTGGACATGTGGCGACCCGTCGTCTCGCTCCAGGACGTGCAAGCGTTCTCTCAACACGTGAGGGTTCCAAATTATTTTGGTTCAATTTAAATTAAAAATTAAGGACATCGTTGGAAAGAGCGTTAAATTTCCAATCTACCTGAAGCCAAACCAATATTTTTTTAGCCATTCTTTATACGTAGAAGAGAGGCAGAAAAGCAAATTTTGAAAACTTCTCAGAATTTTACTTTTTCCATTTGTCGTTTTGCTCCTAATACACACTATTCTGGAAAAGCACTACATGGGAAAAACTTTCTCAGAATCTCAGCTTTTCAACAGTGTGGTTAATTTTACTTTTACTTTACTAATTAGGGGAGAAAGTATGCTGTAATGTTGAAAAAACGCTGCAAATTATTTCACAAAAGTTTATTATTTTTTCAATTGAGTATGATCATAGTTTTAGTTGGCTTGCGTACGTCATAAGGCCCGTCCAGACTTCTCGGCGTGTCCTATTTCGAGTTGCCACAACCTATACTTCTATAATTATATACGTATGTTTATATTTCTCGATTTGAGCTCCTATCTATTCAAATAATCATTGCCTTAATAATATCATTATCTAAGTACGTACGAAAAGTCGAGAGGATTTGTTATTAAATATGCGTAGGCAAAGCATTCTTATTAACACACGAATATGACCTAGAAAAAAACGTATATTCATGCCTCGAAGGAACATGAAATTCCTAATAATGAACAAGTGTAGGAAGTTTTCCACGCCACCCTGGACCTACTCCCTAGGTCTCGTTACCTCACAACCGGAGGTTCATATTTTTCCATCAACATTCATTCGAAAGTTGTGCATTTTGAGATGAGTGAATTTTGTCCTAACATGAGAATAATAATTATTAGGTCGTGCAGTTGTGGTCGTGCATGATCTGGTCCTAAAGTGTTCTTTCGCGAAGTCCTACTGCCCATTGTTATCCTAACCGTGGAATATTAGCTTGCGCAGTTGTGGTTGAGCAGGTTGGAGTTTTAACACGTCAGTCTAACACTCAAACCCTCGAAAAAGACACTTTGTCGCCAGTTTTTGGCCCATAGCATCTATGCGAGTAAAGCGATCGGGATGGTTAAACGTTGCTTGAAACGTAAAGTGACAAAGTTTGAGGGGGGGGGTTATAAAATTTTTTTGCTATACGATCACATAGGCTTATTATTGGAAATAATAAACCAAAATGGGGTTTTCAATCAAATCCAGGGTTTGCGTGAAAATTAACTTCTATGAAAATACGAGTTTAGGGCCGGTTTCTAGATATTTTTCACTCTGAACCGAATGGTCACACTTACATACATCCTCAACTCCGTAATAATTGAGTTTAACACTTTAACTAATAAGTTTTACCCTCAAAAACACATAAAATTGAACATAACAAACAAACTAAAAATTCGTGTGTTAAAGTGTAAAAGTAGATTACGTAGGTATAACTATGTTGGGAAGATCTGCAAGTATTACCTAACAATCCTTAAGAGTGACTTTCGATCAGAAATGAGCTCTAGAATCGATTCCTTGAGGTTTCCCATAATTACTGAAGACACCCTCTAAATGTATAGGTTGTAGAGATGACGAGGAAAAACAGTTTTTTTTAGTTCATATTTTTATGGTCAAGATCATAACTAGAATTGAGCGGTTGTAATAACTACAATGGTGTGCTTTGGATTAAAAATCCATGTATTTGAATATGTACATAATAACCCCATATGTCTATTCTAATACGATACAACTTGAATTAAGGTTTATTCGTGAAGGGTCACTAGAATTTAGCTGTTGTACTAACAACAAATGTGACACTAAAACCGAAATTTCTACTCGCCTTCTAATTTCGACATGTCTTTTATGTAGGTAACATAAAACTCTTTTTATGTAGGTATCTGTAACGGGAAAAACAACAAATAAATCAGTGAGGTTCGATATTGGTCTAAACATTTCAGATTAATTTCATCTCCGCCTCTGCTTATCGTGATTCTTTTTTTGTTCAACTATGAATTTGGTCTAGTTTTGGATCTTACATCAGGAATTTCAAATTTGATTATCAAGTCAGATTTTCGAGATCATTTTTTCAATTCGATTATAAATTCGGTCTAGGTTATAAAAATATGTCAGGAGCTTCCAATTTCATACTGTAAGTTTTATTATTTGAATTTGCTGTAGGTGGAGGGAGTTAATTTGGGGGGGGGGGGGGGGGGGGTTCGAGAAGTCATGATATTTTTGTTTTTTCTCTCATTTCAACTCTCACCAAAATTATATAAAATCCATTCATAGGGATGTCCGTGCATTACTTACCAATATGATTCATGTAGTTTTGCGCATTGGCAATATTGTACTTTTCATACCGTACTTATAATAGTTAGGGCATAAGTTAGTAAGGTATTTTGAAGTGAAAGATCCTTCCGTTATTCAAAAGCAATTATCTCAGAACAAAAGAAACAGAAGAATCTCAGAA
>CM061049.1:6949884-6994884 GCA_030762985.1 Adelphocoris suturalis
ATTTATAACCACTGAAGCAAAAGTTAAATCCCTTTAGTATTGATTTATAGCATTTTGATGAATGGCTATACATGTGACCATATATCTAAATGTAATACATGTGATAGCTTTATGTATCGATATTCCTTCCGAGTGTACGAATAGGTTGCGGTAAGCATGATTTATAACTTCTGGGAGATGGCAAAGAGAGATAGAGCGTGTGTTTGTGTCGTTCCGCAAATCCTTGTGACGCTTATTTGCCAAAGTTTCATCCCATCTGAAGAAAATTTGCAGGGAATTCGCTTATCGGATGTAAATGGTTCCCTATCATTTTTCATTGTTCCCAAATCAATACTTCACTATCACCTCTCTTTTTTTTTCCACCTGCAACTTATTTTCCTCATCAATCTTAGTGTTACTGAGTAAATAAAATAAATTTTATGCCCATACTGACGCGCATTGTTATCAAAATGGTTTACCGATGGGGTTATTGATTCACCACACTCGGTCCCCAGGGTTTAAAAGCATTCTAGGGTGCTGAAGTTGGTGAATTCATTTAGTTCAGAAATTGAAATTAAAATGCTGAATATGTTCCTAAAAAACGAGGGGACAGGATTTAAGCAAACTTGATAGGTACTTCAGAAAGTGAAGATTTATACTTTAAATTGTATTTTCGAATATTCTGAAACCATTTTTTAAAATCGTTGAACGTTGTCTGACATAGCCCGAAGAGTTACATATGCAAGACACACAGAAATAATGTCTGTTCCGAAATTACCCTTTCGCCGAGGCAATTCGGGAACGCTATTCGAAAAATTATATAGCCCCCTCCCCACCATCCTGGGAGGGTTTTCAAGTTTGTAACTGTGGGATTTTAACTTAGGGTACCTAAGACCTTTTTCGAATAAGAATTTGAATTCGAAAGTATTTATATATATACTTATATATATTATAATATATTTATATATATATTATATTTATTTATTTATTTATTTATTTATTTATTTATTTATTTGTTTTATTATCTATTTATAATTTTAGTTTGAAAGGCAACAATGTCCCAAATACTAATGCTTGACGGCATTCAATTTTTTAAATTAAGAAATCCATAATTGTTTGTTCATCAAAACGCTTCTTTCATACTAAATTTCGTCATGGGCTTGAAATTAAGTAGGTACCTACTCAATTCATCGTGCTCGAGAAGTTTTCATAAAACAAAAACATGTTAGAACATTATTTCTATCATGAAGTTTAGTTTTCCCGTATGGCTTTTTTCTTATTAATTTAACAAGTATTCAAGCGTTTTTGCGAATTCAGACCTATTAATTTAACGGGCACACGGGGGAACATGATGTTGTAGGGGTGCACTCGTAAACCCGTTTTGATTCAGAATTCCTAGCAATAATAATTGCACGACGTTTCCGGCCATTACCGGGAGGCCGGGGAAACTGCTGTTATGAAATTCGTGTCCCAAGGACTCATTTGAAATCAGTGGCGGCGCAGCTTCCAATTGACCAATGTGAGAGCGAAATCTCTTTACTAACTGATATTTATGCTCACGAGTATAAAAAGGATGTTAACTTTCTATTTAGTGCATTTTCATATTATATCACACCGAGTTATTATTGGTTTGAAATAATTATTGGATACATTTATAATGACGCTAACTATTTTAGGTACTCATATTTGCTAAACGAGACTACTCGTAGTTTCACTCATTAGGCAAATTTTCGTAAGAAATAAAGCTATCGCGGTGGCTCCAAAAATTTCAAAATAAAAATTTCAAAAATTTCTTAACTGAAATCCGTTTTGAGAGATTCTGAAACGAATTTCTCGAGGTAAACGCTTTTTCATATGGATAAATGTATGTATGTATGTGTCATTCCAGAAGATAGCTCTCCTTAGGATTGAGATCAAAATTCCGTTTTTAAAAATCAAGCATTCCATACAAAAAGATGTGTTTGTTAGCCAACTCTTTTCGATCACATCATATTGGTCAAATTGTCAAAAAATGTACACAATAAATGGCTGAAATCGGCTAATAATCGGCTAGTACATCATAAAATGTTTGCACAAAATTGAACTCAAATGTCTTTAATACTGGCTGAAAATCTATAAATACTCCCAGAAAGAGCTGAAGTTTCCAAATCTTCTTTGAATTGCAGAATATTATTTGAAACGAGTCTTGCTGCCTAAAGTAGTTAACTATTTCTATGCACATCAAATTTCAAAACAATGTTTTATCATATAATATAATTCGATTATTTACGAAAATTTGTCCATACGGTCATGTTGCACGACTGGAACGTTTTTTATTCTCACGTGAACTTGATTTAAAGAAAATTAATGTTTCAATTATTCCCCATGACCTTTCGGACCAAATTTTTAAAAAGCCTCGTTTAGCATGTACTGCAACCAAACATCTCAGTTCTTAAGCAGTACCGTCGAGCCTCATTAATTCCATTCAAGATGAATCGATTATTATAAAAAAGAAGAAACATAATAATGAAGCGAAAAAACAAAAGTCAGAGTGTCGACTAGAGAAATAATTTATTTGACACCCAAATTATATGTTTCATATAAAATGAATGAAATTATGTAGTAAATTAAATTGCAAATTATTCATGACAGGTGATTTTTATGAGCATATGAGCGCGCGAGTTGAATTTATTTATAGAGGATATAGCAACTGGAATAGTGTACCAGAGAAAATAGAAGTAAGAAAAACTTATACAAACATATTAGTTTCCAATTTCATCATGGGAGGAGGTAAATGGAGGGGGTAATATTGATAAATCATGGTGTTTTAACATTTCTCGTCCGATTTTCGTTTTTTAATTTTTTTCCCCCAAACTATGAATTCGGTCTAGTTTCGGATCGTATAGGAGGAAGTAATTGTAATAAATCTTGATGCTTGATGTTTTAACAAAAGTCCGATATTCGTGATTCTTTTTTCCCCCCATCTGAATTTGGTATAATTTTGGAAGCTACATCAGGAGTTTCAAATATCGTTATGGAAGGGGACAATGAAGGGGAATGGATAGGGTGATTCTAATAAACCATGATGTTTTAACTACCTATTCTCGTCAGATATTCGTGATCATTTTTTTTTATTCAAATATGAATTTGGTCTGGTTCTGGAAAAGTTTCAAATTTCATGCTGGAAGTTTTATGATGGAAATTTACTGTCGTGGACGGGGTTAATAGAAGAAGGGGTTTTTCTGAGAAGTCGTGATAATTTTGTTTCTTCTCTCATTCTAACTCTCACCAAAATTATATAAAAATCCGCAATGCACGTCCTTGTAATGCATGCATTACTTACCAATATGTTTGTTTTGTAACTACTAATCTATTTATTGATCTATTAAAGCATACGCACCTCTTGAGAGTTCTCGGAGTTCATAATTGAAGTTATCAACTTCCTGTATATGAGATTTGGCGTCTTGCCTGAATTGGTTCAGCTCCTTTCCCAAAATTGACTTTTCATATTCAGACATCGAAGTGTCCAAAATCAAACGATCCATGAGCTCATTGCATATGTACCTACAATCATTAATGAAGCAAAATGTTATACTCAATTATTACTTCCAAACTCTTACTGTAGGAATAACAAGTTTATTTGCCCCCAATAAATTATTAATAGATTAAAAATGATACATCCTAATCATTGCACGAACTTTTTTGAATTCCCTTGTTTTAGTGTTCCCTTTTAATACTAATTTTTGTTCTATGACAAGTTTAGCATCAAGTATAAGTATAAGCATCATATTTCACGAACGAAGTGAGTCTGTAAGTTGACTTGCCTAGCATTTATAAGCGTGCGTGCGTGAATGTGTACACGCGTGTGTGTTCTACAGACCGCGATTTCGGAACTATCAAATGTGAATTAAAATACATCCAGAATTAGCTGTATCATTTTTGATGACACCATAGCACCAAATGGAGGCGCGACGGTGTCACCACCATGTTATAAAAAGACAGTCAAGTGATTCTTGATTCTTTTGACATCAAGTGATAAGCTTCTGTTGAAATCAATTAAAAAAAAAAAAAAAAAAAATGAATATTTATTCATGAATAAGAAGCGAAGTGAATTACATCACACGAATCACCAGTTCTTCTACCTTTGAGAGAAACTTTAATGGAATATGGAATAATTGAGGAAATAGCAATGAAGAGCCTTATTTGGTATCATATTGGTATGTAGTAGGTATATTTTTATATTATATATTTTCAATATTGAGGTAAGTGAATAATGTCCCCAATCAAAATGAGAATTCATCAAACATAGCAAACGGAACATCAAAACACCAAACTGAAGCACGTTTACGAATAGAAAGCGGTGAGACGGAGAAGGGTTTCCACTATTTACCCGAGAAACGTCCCTGTGGTTCTCATAAACCCACTTGTTCTAGAAAGAGTGATACTGATGTTGGTTCAATGAAGCGTAAAATATGGTCAGAAATGATTCAGTAACGTTACGTATTTATATTGGTAGCAATCTATACAGGAAGCAGGTAGGTATATACTAGGTACTATACGAAACTATGCTCTACTATATATACTGTGGGAACTAGATTTTAAATATTTTATTGACACCTATCAACTCTTACGTACTCCACATCCTTCAATAACTTCATGTAATCGTCAATAGATTTCTGATGGTACTCATGAATGGTTTTCATAGAATGAACCACTTTACTATTGAAATGTTCAATCAGTATATTGACCCCATTATTGACTTTTTCCAGTTTTAGGTTGTCTCTGATTGTTTTGAGGTCCTTGAGTAGTATCCTCCTAACAACGATAAAAAAAGTTGCATAAATCTTCGAACAAATCATTATTGTGAGAAATTATTCAGGTCACTTTGTAGGGACTCTTTAGCTGAAATAATTTGGAAATGCTTGTGGTAGTTGCATATTTTACCTTTAAATATTGGTTCCTCACCATGTGACAGGTGCTTCATACAACTTATTTTTTATTAATCTCACTTCATTAGATTAAATTGCTATACAAATACATTGATACAAGACTTCATATTTGCACAAGACCCAAACGATTCGAGTACAAAATCGTAAAACATTTTCATGATATAATTACTGGCTTTTGATGTTAAAAAAAGTCTTGTTTGTTGTGTTTATGTTTTGATTCATCACCTGTGAGCTTCACGTTTTTTTGCGACGACGCTCTCCAGTTTATCTAGTTCCATTTTCAGCGCAATCATTGTCTGCATGATATACTCTCCAGTTGGGTCTCCATTGGACTCCAAGTAGTAGGATCTTTTCGCCACAACATCCATTGTCTTTGTACGCACGGTCCTACGTTAGCTCACAATTCTTGTTTGTCGCTTGCGATAAAACACCTTCCCTTGCTTGGAATGTACGTGCACTGGATTGCTTACTAACTAGAATGTCCGTGTTGTATTCGTTGTTGCTCACCACAACGAATAGGGGTTTCTTTGGAGCAATAACGCCACGAATACTATAGAAACTTTTGGTTGCAGAAACTTACAATTATTCAGGCACTGGTAAGTAACTTAAATTCAATTGTAATGGATCAAATACCATGACGGGGTAATGGGACCAGGTTTTGAGGTCCTGTGACGGGGTCAATGAGATTCAAAATAGTTCATTTGGTTGTTTCTGATTTTCACATTTGACTGGCATTTTTTGCTGTTGTTGCAATTATCAATATTGTGTGGTTGATTTGTGCAGTCAATTCCAGATTCTGAAATCCATTTGCTTACATATACGGTAGATTCAGATAAGTATGAAAATGGTCCAAGTTGGATCGTCCGTATAGTTTCCTGCCTTTTTGTTTATTTAATTATTTAAACAACACCTCAACCAGAAAGTGGCACGACTCTACAAGGAGCCATGTTGCCCTTGGTCATCAAACGGAGTTCCATCATGGACCCCACCGGCAAACCGGAGGTAAGGCGATGACCACTGTTTAGCCTCTAAAGCTCTAAACCAGATGAAAAACCCCAAAAATGAAATAATACAATTAAGACTGGATGATGAATAGACTAAATACATGTTGCAATTTATAACTAGCAAAATGAAATAAAAACATTACTAGATGTACATAAATATATGAAAGATCAGATATCACAATTTCCAGTAGAGGCCAGCGGCTCGCCGATACAACAAAGACTGGACCTTGTCCGTCAGACACAACTTCAAACTAGAGCTTTACTGGACTTGGAGGTCCATTCGGTCAGGGCAGTCTTCCAGGAAGTGGCGATGGACAGACCAACCCAACGAATTGTATGTACTACGTTCGTATGACCTACCTACCACAGACCTCCCACACACAACATCTCGAGCTTCTGCGCTAAGCTGGTGCCTGTAAGATGGGCATGCCCAGAGGCGGCTCTATTGATAACCATTCTGTCACCTGTCACCATTCCGAATGCAGGATCTCGAGTACCTAGTAGCTGGATGGGAACAATTCGAAGTAGACGAGAACGCCACTGACTACATACATTTTGAAAATCGGGAGAAGGGAATTAATATGTCGACGAACAACTGAAACTGAAATGAAACTACCTAATTTATTATCATTACTTGATTCTTATCTTTAACTTTGATCTAAAGCGTATTGAAGCTATATTAGTTATCATCTTTGACGGTACGTAAGCAGCGGTTTGGGGAGCTGTTGCCTTTCCCCTTTCGTGCTCGTTTTCATGTACCCTAACAAGCCCTTATGGAACTGGAATTCGTTCTCTAACGTGTTGTATATTTTCCCCTAACGTATTGCGATCCCTAACCAATTTCCCCAATCTTGTTTTTGCCGTATCAAGTTCATCGGTAATTAAGATGATTGCGATCAAAACAGCTGTGACCATAGAAACATTCCTGTGCACTACATTTTCAGGCATTATTAGTGAAGTTTAGCTTGTGATGCGGGGATTAATGTGTGATGATATGGATTACTTTTACATTTGAGGTGTTTCAGCTGATGTGATTTTTATGAGATCTTGTGTAGTAATATTCATCCTAATTCCAGACAAAGACTAATGATCTGAACCTACGCCACATAACTTAAGGATAATGTTTGAACGTACTCCACTTCACATTCCATGCCCCACAAATCCTTCAATATGCCGGAAGTGAATCCCCACAGCTGTTCGATGGTTTCATTTACTAGATGGTTCATCCATGCGCACCTGAAGCGAAACATTCTTTCGTCAAAACAGTCCCACTCGAACCAGTAGATGTCCTGTTGGTATAAATTGCTCAGAAGATTGAGTCGATGCCTTTCCCTCTCATCACGGTATTGGAGAAAATAGTTTGACAAGCGATCCTTGAACACATTATATTTACCTAAATTGTTACGCAATTTATAATCATCAAAAATACAATACCATAAACGCCTCACAACTAAATATTCTCAAATAAGTTTTTTGAAATGTATCTAATTTGTAATTATTTAAATAGCATTGGTCATCTATGGCTGAGATGTATTTAACCACTCTTCTTATGATTGGTAGATGAGGGAGCCTTCAGCGGAATTCTTCACAGCTCAAACTTTTAGGG
Organism: Adelphocoris suturalis; assembly: GCA_030762985.1. Classification (NCBI taxonomy): domain Eukaryota; kingdom Metazoa; phylum Arthropoda; class Insecta; order Hemiptera; family Miridae; genus Adelphocoris; species Adelphocoris suturalis. The sequence goes on from CM061049.1 coordinate 6,957,402, forward strand.
GTGTGATGGAAAAATCCTCAACGTAATACCTGATAACTAATTACAACTATTGCAAGAATTCCTCACCATTGCCTTAAATTAAGGTAATTGGACAAAACTACTTTCTCTCCCGACACCACAAATCTCCAGGATGAATTTGATCCTTCTAATTGTTTCAACATTCAGCTGAACAATGAATGGCTGACCTATGCCCAGCTCCAAATCCACACAACATACAGACACATTTCACAATAGATGTCGAAGAACCTGCGAGCTCCCATGCCTAACCTTCATTACTGAGCATTAACCAGAGCAAAATTATCTTGTACATTAGGTAATAGCCGGAAACCAAGGAGATTCGAATGCTAAGTGGATCAAATTATATGTTTGCAGTGATCAGAATCGGCAGCATTTCATCTTGGTGATGTGTATCGCCTGCACGCCGATGAACTAAACAACTCAACCATCCCAAGAGTTTCGACAAAGTTGTCGTTCAGCACGATGAAAACGTAGTTTCTGCTCCCACTAACACTGGAATGAAAGTGAAGTAAATATAAGTGAAGTTCGTAATCTTTAGGTGGGAGAACACTGAGTTCCAAGTGGGACCCCTGGAAGAGAAAACGTAGTCCTACGTTCGTGGTAATCAGAAACGTAGCTATTTCTTGCAGTTTTGACAGTGAAGGTAATACGTACGTAGTTGTGATAAGAAGGTTCGTGACAGAAAAGTGATGGAATGGAGTAGTTACCCCTTCAATGGGCTAAGGCAATTAGGCTTCTACACTGGGAGGATAGTAGTGGAAGCTAAAAAGCTCCAGGTGTACTCACGGGGTAGCGGTTATCAAAAACAGAATGGGGGAAATCCATCACACTATCGACATGCCAAAAATACTTACCATTTCAATACCACTCTTTCCCTAAGGAAGTCAATCCATGAAGCATTCATATCTGCCCGGAGTAAGAGCCCCAGTTCATGCTCAGTATTGAGTAACTACCTACATGCATTATTTAGATCCAGATTCTAGAGAGCTCTAAGCTTGCTAACATGGCTATAATGTGAATAGAATCAAATATATTAATATCAGTGCCTGCATGATCGGAACTTTACATCTCAAGTATAAAAACATCCTCAAGTAAACTAGGTATAGATTTCTAGGTATTCGTAGATTTGGGATTTTATTACGTAAAAGAGCAAGGAATGGGAATTCTTGTGTGGATATTTATATGACACCTAATAAATAGGTAACTTTAAACAGGCATTGAACAGGTCGAATTCTCATGCATATCTACCTGAAGGGATTTTAGTTCCCTTTGCACTCTTTCCCAATTTGGTTCTTTTGCATCAGGATTCTCTTCAATTTCACGCCTGAACGCCTTTTTTGGCTGATGAGGAACTTCTACCGTCACGTATTGCACTGTGCTAGTCATATTAGTTGTTATTGTGTAACGAAAATTACTTCTGTGTTTTTATATAAATTTTCGTGTTGAAATACAGAGAGAGGTGATAAGTCTGTGGTGATGACTATGGGATTCTGAGTACGTTTGTAGATTTTTGAAGTTGGTATATCAGACCCCTTCTCACAACCTATATAATTATGTTTTACACAATACTATACTAAGGTAACGGTTGACCAGTCTACCCTTGCAAGGAGTCTGGTTTGATACACGACTATTTAAAGTTACCATAATTTATTGATATTTTGACCAATCCCAAATTTCATCTTGGCTTTTGAGTTTCACAGTTTCGTGAATTATTTCGATAGTGTCGTGTGTATCTGTCGGACTGTCGGTCAGTGTGAGCTCAAAACGGTTCTTTTGATGATGTATTAAGGTCGTATCGCACTTGCATTTTTTCAGTTTTTTTCTCGCATTTTTAATGCTCGAACGTCTTTTTTCCAAGGTCAGCTTTTTCGACCATTGCGCATCCTGGCAGAGCATTTTGAAACTCACTTGGGAAAATTAGAACATGTTCTAATTTTCACCTCCACGCCAAAAATGCTAAAACGGAACCCTTGGGAAGGTAACAGTTCAATGGAAAACCCCTGACAGACTTAATAAAACTGCATTCCGCCAGAATGCGCTATTTTTGCACTTATTCCTCTCCAACATTCGCAACTGACCTTGGAAAAAAGCACTTTGCTCTTCGTCATTGAGCATCAAAAATGCGAGAAAAAAAAGCTGAAAAAATGCTAGTGTGATACGGCCTTTACGATTTGTTTATCTTGGTCTAATACAAATAAAGTACTTGAATACGTAGGTACATATTATAATGTTCAGTATGAACCTACATCATAATTAATTCAGATAATTAATTATAGCGATCTATTGAATCAGGTTTTTATTGTTTTAATGTTGTTTGCATTCTTCGAAGTTTCAATATAATATTCAGTTATTTTATGAAAAGTAAGTCCCATTTATTCTTTTTATAGTTCGTACATATTGAAGGTTTATAGAATTTTAGTTGCCGAACACATAACAATAGTCATCCAGACATTTTCACAGAATCCAAGTTTGATACATTCATCTAAAATATCTTGCTGTTGAAGAGAATATAGAAAGAAGCGGAACTTTTGGTTTTCATCAAAAGCTTATTTGCAGACGATTAGCAGAACTTTAAAAATTCAGTTCTCACTCGATATAGGCAATTTTAATGTGTCCACGACATCCGCCACATTCTTATTTTCGTATATTTAATAATATTTTGAAAAGAATCCCTACAGCTGTGTTTGTGCAACGAACGTCGGAAATTTTGAATTCCATGATGGAAGATGGTGAATGAAGGGGGTAGAGCCGAAAAAACGATGTTTTCAAAATAAAATTTTTGGTGCCACCCAGGCTGTAACTCTCAACCGATTTTCGTGATTATTATTTTGTTTCATTGGGAATTCGATACAGTTTTGGAATGTAGGTCAGGAGTTCCAAATTTTATCATTGGAGAGGGTGAATGAAGGGGGTAATACCGGTAAATCGTGGGGTTTAAACAACTCTCCCTCGATTTTCGTGATTCTTGTTTTGTTTAACTATGAATTCGGTCTAGTTTTGGATCGTAATTAGGAATTTCAAATTTCATTTTGGAAGGGGGTGAATGAAAAGGGTAGGTAATACCGATAAATCATGATGTTTTGATAATCCCGTCAGATTGTCGAGGTACTTTTTTGATCAACAATCTCTGATTTCGGTCTAGTTTTGGAAAATAAGTAAAGAGTTTCAAATTTCATTGTTGAATGGGGCGAATAGAAAGGGTAGTAGTAATAAATCATGATGTTTCAACTATTCTAGTAAAATTTTCTTGTTAATTTTTTTGTTCAATTATGAGTTTGGTCTAGTTTTGGAAGACATGTTAGGAGTTTAAAATTTCATGCAGGAATTTAATAATGGAAATTTTCTGTCGGTGGAGGTGGTTAATGGCAGGAAGGGGGAAATTCTCACTAAAATTATGTAAAATCTATTCATAGGGACGTCCCTGTAATACATGCATTACTTACCAATATGTTATGTTATTGTAAAAAAACACGTTAGAAATCGAGTCGTGTTTATGTACATTTCACTTACTTCACTATTATCTAACTAATAGTACAAGTAGGTAGAATCATTCTGACGTAAGGTGAATTTCATATCTCGATCAACACATACAAATCGTGACACCTTTTTTTGTTCTGATGCCCTTGATATACACAATGCTTTACAGTTAAATGATATCAAGGCTGTGACCGTACGTATCTGCTTTACATGGTGCCTAACCTAGTATAGAAACCCAGGATGATAATATGGAATGTAACGCAGGTGGTGGAACATTATTGGTTGTCTTCTTGAACAAGTAACAATGATGTTTCTCCTCGACTAATTACTATTACGCCTTATTTCTCAATAGGTTTGACCTTACGAGAGGTTGATCTTGGCAGCTATTGATGACAATGCCTTTGCTTCTGGGTGCTGGAAAGTTGACAGAAGCAACAAGTCATTGTCATCAATAGCTGGAGTCATTGTGTAGGACCCTGATGGAACGCCTATTCAATGCAAGCGTTGGAGCGTACGGTATCAGTTACTTATGTAAGGATGGAGAAGTGGTAATAATTCAACAGATAATGGTCATTACTGTTATTAGTCTATTGGTACGCTGAGATTGTCGATGCCTCTTCTAGTAGTAATGCCACGGTTATCCTTGTGTGCTCATTGACTGATCGTTGATCTAGAAACTATTGGTCGAACAATATAGATTGAAGGAGAATCATATTTCCGAGTACGAACCGGTGCTGCACACGATGTCAACCTCCCACTTTAATCATCACCGAAATACTCATAAGTCAACTACTACTGGACATTCCAGTAACGCTGATATATACTTGAAATCTCTAGGAGTTTCGAGAAGAAAATTATATTTTTCCGTCTATTTTCTAATACTACTGAATTCGACCAAGTACCTACCTCAAAAAGACCTAAAAAAAAGTTCCAGTCATGCAGCGTGATCGTATGAGCGAATTTTCATGAACTATCTAGTATTAATAATAATATGTTAAATTGTATTGAAAGTTGAACAATTTCAGTAGGAATAAATAGTTAAAAACCCATTTTATGGCACAAAAAAAAACTCATTCTATATAAAATTTGGCAAGTAAAAAATAAATTTGGATTTTTAGATTTTTTTTCAGTTTTTATAGATTTTTTAGAAATTATTAATAAAATTTAGGTACGTTTTTCTGCATAATTTTGAGAAAAAATGTAAATGTCCTATTTAATTGTTGAAAATTTAGTTTTAACTAAAATTCTGTTAAAAAATATAAACGTAATGATTTTTGGCCGTTTTTAGCCATGTTTAGTGATTTTTTAATACATTTTTCGAAATTTTACCAAATTAATGTGCTCAATAATATTGTTGGCTAACGAACTCATCCTTTCGTTTGGGGTGCTTGATTTTTTGGCGCAAGAACGGCAATTTTATCTTAGTCCAAAGGATAGTTATCGTCTGGAATGACGTATTAAATTATATATATATATATATATATATATATATATATATATATATATATATATATATATATATATATATATATATATATAGTTATCTTTTGACAGGATTGCTGCGTCGTTTTATCACGGACCACAGGACTACCGCGTCACATCCCAGCGCAACAAACCTGCGCCATAATCCTGGGTTTTTTAATACTTCGACAGGTTTGTCGCGCACGGTCTTGAAGGGTGGGTATAATCGAACCAACAAACGGCGCTCTTTCTCCATCACAGTTCACAGGATTGTGGCGCAAGGGGTGGTAGTTGGGTTGTTGGTTAGGTGAAATAATTATCTATTGGGTTAGGTTTCTCTCCTTGCGTTTTTTCGTTTCCGATGGCAGATCCCGTCGTTGATTATATTTTGATGGAAGGGGGTGTATTGGTAGTGAGTTCAGTCCTATTGAAGCAAGATAACAGTTGCTATGTCGCTGTTTATGAAATTGTAATATTTAATGTTTTATGGCATTATACTTGAATAATTAACCTACTTATCGGTCAGGATGAAACGTAAAATCTGTATTCTTTCAAAATGAGTTTTTTATACTGTAAGCATTCCAAACCCTACAAAACCTCTAACTTCTTCAACTTCCGTTTTATATTACCCCTTATATATATACCCCTTCTAATAGGTAAAAAGAACTAGGAATCCGATTTTCTAGGACTCGTCGCGCGGCGCGTCTCATGGAGGGGGTAATTCCGAAACTTTTCTTATTTTGTCATTTAAAATGTGAGAAAAATAGTTTCTAATAGGTAAAAAATCCGAGGAATCCGATTTTCTAGGTCTCGTCGCACGGCGCGTCTCATGGAGGGGGTAATTCCGAAACTTTTCTTATTTTGTCATTTAAAATGTGAGAAAAATAGTTTCTAATAGGTAAAAAATCCGAGGAATCCGATTTTCTAGGTCTCGTCGCGCGGCGCGTCTCATGGAGGGGGTAATTCCGAAACTTTTCTTATTTTGTCATTTAAAATGTGAGAAAAATAGTTTCTAATAGGTAAAAAATCCGAGGAATCCGAGGTCTCGTCGCGCGGCGCGTCTCATGGAGGGGGTAATTCCGAAACTTTTCTTATTTTGTCATTTAAAATGTGAGAAAAATAGTTTCTGATAGGTAAAAAATCCGAGGAATCCGATTTTCTAGGTCTCGTCGCGCCGCGCGTCTCATGGAGGGGGTAATTCCGAAACTTTTCTTATTTTGTCATTTAAAATGTGAGAAAAATAGTTTCTAATAGGTAAAAAATCCGAGGAATCCGATTTTCAAGGTCTCGTCGCACGGCGCGTCTCATGGAGGGGGTAATTCCGAAACTTTTCTTATTTTGCCATTTAAAATGTGAGAAAAATAGTTTCTAATAGGTAAAAAATCCGAGGAATCCGATTTTCTAGGTCTCGCACCGCGGCGCGTCTCATGGAGGGGGTAATTCCGAAACTTTTCTTATTTTGCCATTTAAAATGTGAGAAAAATAGTTTCTAATAGGTAAAAAATCCGAGGAATCCGATTTTCTAGGTCTCGTCGCACGGCGCGTCTCATGGAGGGGGTAATTCCGAAACTTTTCTTATTTTGTCATTTAAAATGTGAGAAAAATAGTTTCTAATAGGTAAAAAATCCGAGGAATCCGATTTTCAAGGTCTCGTCGCGCGGCGCGTCTCATGGAGGGGGTAATTCCGAAACTTTTCTTATTTTGTCATTTAAAATGTGAGAAAAATAGTTTCTAATAGGTAAAAAATCCGAGGAATCCGATTTTCTAGGTCTCGCACCGCGGCGCGTCTCATGGAGGGGGTAATTCCGAAACTTTTCTTATTTTGCCATTTAAAATGTGAGAAAAATAGTTTCTAATAGGTAAAAAATCCGAGGAATCCGATTTTCTAGGTCTCGCACCGCGGCGCGTCTCATGGAGGGGGTAATTCCGAAACTTTTCTTATTTTGTCATTTAAAATGTGAGAAAAATAGTTTCTAATAGGTAAAAAATCCGAGGAATCCGATTTTCTAGGTCTCGTCGCACGGCGCGTCTCATGGAGGGGGTAATTCCGAAACTTTTCTTATTTTGTCATTTAAAATGTGAGAAAAATAGTTTCTAATAGGTAAAAAATCCGAGGAATCCGATTTTCAAGGTCTCGTCGCGCGGCGCGTCTCATGGAGGGGGTAATTCCGAAACTTTTCTTATTTTGTCATTTAAAATGTGAGAAAAATAGTTTCTAATAGGTAAAAAATCCGAGGAATCCGATTTTCAAGGTCTCGTCGCGCGGCGCGTCTCATGGAGGGGGTAATTCCAACACTTTTCATATTTCATCTTTTAAAATTTGAAAAAAAAAAATTCTAATACCTAGGTAAAAAATACGAGGAATCAGATTTTCGAGGTCTCGTCGCGCGGCGCGTCCCATGGAGGGGGTAATTCCAACACTTTTCTTATTTTGTCATTTAAAAATTAAAAAACATAATGTTTAACTGGTAAAAAATACGAGGGATCCGATTTTCTGGGTTCGTCGCGCGGCGCGTCACATAGAGGGGGTAATTCCAACACTTTTCTTTTTTTGTCATTTTAAATTTTAAATAAATAGTTTGTACTAGGTAAAACTCACGTGGCCCAGCCAATAGACATATCCATGTCAAATAGTTTTTTCCAAGTTTTTCAGTGATAAATCCATCAAAATTGAATTCTTATTGCTGCTACTTCACATGCTTACTTTCAAATATATTTAGATAGGTGAGCAAGGGCAAAATTCATCATAAGAGCAAATTTATTTTGAAAACATCAGCTAGTCCAAAGTGTCCCACTACTTAAATAAAGAAGATTCATTTCCCCAGCAACGGCTTGGTTGTACGTGAAAATCAAAAGAAACTGAACTTGGTATTAGAACCTCTTGAAACTCATACGGTGGATACAGCTTTCGTACAAGTACGCAACCACGAGAGACATTTTATGTCTTTGCGCCCCCTTTCCCCTTCCTATAAAACCCCGTATTGTATTCTAGAGCCACTCAGCTGATCTGGGATCGGTCAGTTGTGTTCAGAAGTCCCTCAAGGGCCCACATACCAAATCTCATTAATCATGGGATCATTAGGGAAAAAACTGGATTCTAGAGCCACTCAGCTGATCTGGGATCGGTCAGTTGTGTTCAGAAGTCCCTCAAGGGCCTACATACCAAATCTCAGAGTCGTGGGATCATTAGGGAAAAAACTGGATTCTAGAGCCACTCAGCTGATCTGGGATCGGTCAGTTGTGTTCAGAAGTTCCTCAAGGGGCTACATATCAAATCTCAGAATCGTGGGATCATTAGGGAAAAAACTGGATTCTAGAGCCACTCAGCTGATCTGGGATCGGTCAGTTGTGTTCAGAAGTCCCTCAAGGGCCCACATACCAAATCTCAGAGTCGTGGGATCATTAGGGAAAAAACTGGATTCTAGAGCCACTCAGCTGATCTGGGATCGGTCAGTTGTGTTCAGAAGTCCCTCAAGGGGCTACATACCAAATCTCAGAATCGTGGGATCATTAGGGAAAAAACTGGATTCTAGAGCCACTCAGCTGATCTGGGATCGGTCAGTTGTGTTCAGAAGTCCCTCAAGGGCCCACATACCAAATCTCAGAATCGTGGGATCATTAGGGAAAAAACTGGATTCTAGAGCCACTCAGCTGATCTGGGATCGGTCAGTTGTGTTCAGAAGTCCCTCAAGGGCCTACATACCAAATCTCAGAGTCGTGGGATCATTAGGGAAAAAACTGGATTCTAGAGCCACTCAGCTGATCTGGGATGGGTCAGTTGTGTTCAGAAGTCCCTCAAGGGACCACATACCAAATCTCAGAATCGTGGGATCATTAGGGAAAAAACTGGATTCTAGAGCCACTCAGCTGATCTGGGATCGGTCAGTTGTGTTCAGAAGTCCCTCAAGGGGCTACATACCAAATCTCAGAATTGTGGGATCATTAGGGAATCTCCGCGTAACGCTCTCCGCGTGACGCTCCCCGCGTGACGCTCCCCCGCGTGACGCTTTTTCATTTATGTGCCATAGTAAAGACATAAAATGTCAAAAACATGAGGAATCCCATTTTCTAGGTCTCGTCGAGTGGCGCGTCTCATGGAGGGGGTAATTCTGACACTTTTCATATTTCGTCATCTTACATTTGAACAAAATAGTATATATCAAGTAAAAAGTACGACGAATCCGATCTTCTAGGTCCTGTCGTGCGGCAGGTCGGTTTTGGGAGGTAATACAAGACTTTCTGTAAAATTGCAATTAAAAACATATAACCGAAAATTCCTTAGGTACATTGTCTGAAGGGAAGTTGAATCTTCTTTTTATTTGTAGCAGAAACCGAAAAAGAATTCAGGGCTCCAATGTGGATGAAGGAGTGGATAAGGATCATATTTGCTCCCTATAAATCCTTGTGTGTTGAACCAAAAATATATCTGAAACTTTCCATTCAAGTGATGTAGCTGATCAAAAATGCTATTTTCCTCCCTTTCCTTTCGAGTTTGTGTCACTCCTTTGTGCTTCCTCAGCAACCTCAATTCCGGCCCCCATAATAATTCTCGGAATAATCCCTTAACCTATAACCATTAAATCACAACCTTTCGAATTGAGTGAGTGTGATACAAAGTGTCAAGGATCATCTTCGGGTGATGTGGGGTTTTTCAGCCAAATTTCGTAAACTTTGGTAAGGAAGTATCTGAAAAAAGCGTCGAACGGCGGACGGTGTGGTGTAGGAGTAGGGCAGACGGCGGACGACAAGGGGACAGATTTTTTAAAATCGATTTTGGTAATTGACGTATCTCAAACGTAAACCATCAAATTTTGAGGGGAATTGAAAAAAAAGTAATAGTTCTTAATCGATCACAAAAGCGCCATTATCAGAGGGATGATCTCCCCAAGTACCATCCAAGCTTGTGCGAAAACAGACAGTGTCTAATGAGAAAAAAATTCTTGGAGGCAGACGGACAAACGGTCATTTACACAAAACGGAAATTGCCAAAGAATGTCTACAATATAAAATACGAGTGGAAATATGATTTTGGTCAAAAAACGTGGTTCTGCGACTACATTTCATTCAATGAGGTGCATCGTTCAAAGTTTACAATTTGTTCAAATACGTTCTCGAAATCAGGTTAATTCCAAATTTTGGTGTCATCCCTAGTGACTTGACGTGAACAACATAATTATTATAATTTTTTAATATATCACTTGGGCATGAAGGAAAGTTTAAAGAAGGGAAATTTGAACAATAGTTGAGATTTCAACGTTCGATGTTTTGCCCCGAAACTCGGCGGTTGCCCAAGGTTTTGATGGATGAAAAACAGTTTAAAAACGCAGCAAATTCTTGACAAAGGTTTATTATTCCCGTTACAGACAATAGGTACACGTCACTTCCACGTTCAACACTTTCATAATTTCTGTGATCAATATTGCATTGCTGAATTGATACAGATACCTACTGTAGTATCTCTTCAATCTAGATATTTTTTGTGATGATAATTTGTTAGTGTTGTTCGGTACTACCTAGGTAATTAGATTTTGCGATTTACATGACCATGGACTTGTGAGGTTTAGAGTTGTCTAACCAATAAAATAATTATTTGTTCCCAAAACCTTGCAAAACACTTCAAAACCCAATTTTTACCCGTTTTTTTTTTTTTTTTTTTTTTTTTTTTTTTTTTTTTTTTTTTTTTTTTTTTTTTTTTTTTTTTTTTTTTTTTTTTTTTTTTTTTTTTTTGCCTAAAAAATTCTTGGGTGATGAAGGATTGGACTGCTCAGTTTCGGGGCACTACGAAAACCTAAATGCAGCCCCTGTGCAAAGTTTCAGATTTTTGAGATTTCCATGTCTATACTAAGGCCTCCCTGGATAGGAAATTATTACAATTTGCATCACTCAAAGCGTAACATAACGGAAAACTTCTGATAATTTTTGTATACAATGACTCAGTTGTTACGTTTGTTCACCTTCTTCCCTCTTTAAGGCCAATGCGGACAGGAGTTTAATATGATTCTGAGATAAGAGATAGTGCTACGGCCGCACCAAAAGTTTATTCCATTTTTGTAGAAACAATTCCATTAAAAATTAAAATTTAATTGTGGAAATGTTCTCAAGACGAATACGAGATTGGAAGTATCGTTCAACATTTTGAAATGTTTTGTAATTTTGTCTTCAAAATTGCAATTACAAATTGATATTTAATTGAGAACAAAATGGAACAGTCAGTAAACATTTTCCTTGATAATCAGAGACGGGAGGCGAAATTTAGGTCTGACGAACGTGGTCCTCGAACCTGACGAACGTGATCGTTTAAGTCTCTGAATCCGAATTTGAAATCCGTTTTGTTCTTCAAGGTTTAGTTCTTTGGATTGAATTTCATGAAAAACCCCCAAAGTTCATCTAGGAAATTGTTCAAAATTCATCAACTTGTGTTACAATATGGAAATTGGGGCGCTGATTCCGAATAAAATCCGTTTCGCACTAGAACGCTTCGTTCACCTAGTATCTCAAATTTCAAGAATTTCATAGAAATCTCCCCGAAAACCCCCACCCCCTACCTACTGATTGACCCCTGTATGGTGGTTAAAAACCACTTCAAATATTCAATAATATATGCAGATAACCTACCCAAAAGATGAAAATTTGAAAAAAAATTTACGAAACTGAACTTGCCAAAAAAGCTGAGCGGGCACTTACTGGAACCACCTGGGCTTCATTCTGGAAAAACATTTTGTTTTAAAAATTTATTTTTTATCTTGAATTCGCAATTTCTCCCTTAAAACTCACAGCAAATTTGACGAGAATGCTTTCCAGTATGTATTTTGAGTCGCTGAATTCGATTTTGAAATCCGTTTTGCGCTAGGACGCTTCATTCACCAGACATCAGAAATTTCATGAATTTCATAAAAATCTCCCCGAAATGCCCTTGGGAAATGTCTAAAATTCACCGAAATTGGTATCCTTATGTTAATCGATGCGCTAAATGAAAATTGGAAGTCCATTTTTCTCTCAGAAGCCGCGTTTGCTAGATTCCACAATTTCATGAAAATTCGAAAAAAAATTCTTTACGCCATTTCTACGGAGTATTTGAAGGGTACATACAAAATTTTGAGGCCCCAGCTTACATAGGTGCTTCGGAATAGTTAAAAAAGAATCCGGCCATTTTGTTTGAGGCCCCTCTACAGCCCCTAGATATTCATTCAAATTCATCTAAATTTGTTCTAGTAGGTATATTAAATTGGAGAGGCAACAATAGACAGGTAGCAACCCAGACCCTCGCGCCAGCCCTTTTTTGAATCTACGGCACCAGGCCCGTGAACTAGGAGTGGACATTTCAATTTTGGAAGAACATCATCAAAATTCAATCATTTGAAAAGTTAAAATTAATTAAATCAAATTAAACTTTTTAATTTAATTAAAATATTATTTTATAATTTATTTTTACTCGTATTATCATAGTTTCCTTACAAAAACGGGTTCCCATTTAAGTATTACCTACGATCGAGAGCAGACTATTTTTGGCGCTACACTATCGCATAGGTTTTACAAATCCGGAATCCCAGAGAGAGAGAGATGAAGGAGCGAGAGGTAACTATGGGTGCCGGGGTCGAGAGAACCCCGATTGGTTGGGACACGTGTGAACTTTGATCCTCGAACATCATATTTACTAAGAACTATTCTCCCCTTCACCACCAATCTACTACACTCAGCCGTTCATTTTGGTGGGACTCGTTCATTACTGACTCATGTATTTTCTAAGTTTCGTTTGCTTGTTGGTTCCGGTCGCCTGTTTCTCCGTTCTTGACTCAATTTGGATGACAGTTGGGGGATGACGATTTGATCATTCCATATCAATTTTAACATGACTGTATATCATTAATAGCTACTGCGCATGCGCCTATGTGAAAACTTGTAACGACCTCATTTCCCACAGTTTTCATCCGAGTTAGATGAAACTTTCAAGGAATGTGTGGGCTAAGGTGAAGACGGTCCCCTATATGTTTCTTCTTTCCTGACTCAATACTTCACTCTGCGCATGCGCAAATGTAAATTTTACCATGCATCATTTTCTCACGCCCTAGTCGCCCGATCTCGCTCAAATTTGGATGTTGGGGGGATGAAGATTTGATCATCCCATATCAATTTCAACATGACTGTATCATCAATAGTTACTGCGCATGCGCCAATGTGAAGTCCTTGTAACGACCTTATATCCCACAGTTTTCATCCGAGTTGGATGGAACTTTCAGGGAATGTGTGGGCTAGGGTGTAGACGGTCCCCTATATGTTTCTTTGTTCCTGACTCAATACTTTGCTCCGCGCATGCGCAAACGTAAATTCTACTATGCATTGATTCTACTATGGTTGATAGTTGGGGGATGACGATTTGTTTGTGTCTAAAGGGGACGACAGTTGTGTTGTGTGAGAGAGAGAGAGAGAGAGAGAGAGAGAGAGAGAGAGAGAGAGAGATACAAATAAATAATCTTGATCATCTCCACACCAGTCAATCAATTTTCAAATCTAAATATATATTTGAGTTTGTCTCATCCTAGGCTATCGAGCGAACATAAAGTTTCCAAAAAATAGCTAACAAAAATTTATTTTCTCAATTTTTTTTTTTTTTTTTTTGCTCATAAATATTATTTTGAACAATTTTTTCCTGGAAAACGCTAACATCCCATATTTTTACGTATCTCAAATATCTACTAGAATTATCCTTATAAATAATTGTAGTGGGAATCAGACCTAGAGTGAGAATGAAGGTGTAAAAACGCAGTGCGAAATTGATGGTGATAGTGTCCTCTACAAACTGTAATAATGCTTGTTGCTAGGCGTTGCTATGCGTTTGCCGGACGCGTCGGTTACGAGGGGGGTTTGCTACCGCTGCAGAAAGGCGTGGAGCGGGGGGTTTCGCAAACGGGTTTATTTAGCTTCTTGATTTCTTGTTTACATTTTTTACCCGCAGACCAACTCTCGCTTCTTGCCTATAACGCGGTTAGGTATCGGCGCCCAGATTCGTGTGTGTTTTTCGTTCGTTTTTCTTTCCATTCTATTTATGATGCCTAATAGGCGATATTCCAGTAAAGGCAACCCCCCCCCCCCCCCCCCCCCCCCAAAGGATCCCAGAAAATGTAAGTTAATGTCTCTAAGGGATGAGGCTCCCTCAAAAAAGTGATAAGTAATTGATAATAGTCAATAATGAATTTTGTTATAATTTATTTTATGAATTATTATTGTAAATGATATTCATAATATTTACCTGTTATTGTGCAATACATTTCCTGAAAGCAGAATTTTGATGCATTTTGAAAAGTAGTCCATTTACCTATCTTGTAAACAGATAATCACTCAAATTCAAGGGTCTTTAGGGTGAATTTCATCATCTTATTTTGCAAAAAAAAAAAAAAAAAAAAAAAAAAAAAAACAGGTGTGCTAAAGACCACACGGGAGAAGTGTAAACTTCTATGACGATTTGGACATTACTTTCCACTCTGTTGGGATGTTGGGCATGTGTTAGCTAAAATGCTAAAACATGGAACATGCTTTCTTCCCGCTAATTCGTAAATGTAAATAAATTTAAAACTACGACATAAGGGTATGTCGTAGGTCAAATTCAAGGGTCTTTAGGGTGAATTTCATCATCTTATTTTGAAAATGCAAACATACAAAAAAAAAAAAAAAAAAAAAAAACAGGTGTGCTAAAAACCACACTGGAGAAGTGTAAACTTCTATGACGATTTGGACATTACTTTCCACTCTGTTGGGATGTTGGGCATGTGTTAGCTAAAATGCTAAAACATGGAACATGCTTTCTTCCCGCTAATTCGTAAATGTAAATAAATTTAAAACTACGACATAAATGTTTTAAAAATCGAAATTAGAACAGAGTACCTAAGTAGGTAATTTTCTGTTATGGTGCGCGTCTACAACTACTATAAGCAAGATTAACTTCTCAACCAAGTGACAACAAAAGAAGCGGCATTGTTTACTATATCCATTTATAACATAAATAAATATAAAACAACGACATGAATAGAAGAACAAGTACGAAAGAAATGCGTGATAAATCGAGAGCTTTCCAACGAGTGGAGAACGATTTTTGTCCGGTGAAAAATAAAGAAGTTTTATTTCCCCAGCAACGGCTTGGTTGTCAAAACAGCGTGACGGAAAAAAACGTGACGGTAAAATCGTATTCACACCCCGCTAAATTTTTCGACGCGGTGCGCCTATAGAAGTTTACACGTGACGGTTTTCAAGGCTGGATTCGGCTGATTTGTGACAGATTTTTTAACGTATTCCATTATCCTACTTTGAAATTATCATAAATTACTCAAATTCTCGGTATTCTACGTTGAATTTTGAGATCCAGTCAATTCACTTATGTGGTAAACGCCAAAAATAACTAGAATTCAATTTTGCTCCCTCACTCATCTTTGTATTCGTGCAGCAAGTAGACAAAAATTAGGTTTTGTGAAATTGAATGATGAATAAAAATTTGAATCGGTACCTATCGAGATTGAATACCTACGTGAATATTATTATTTTATATTAAAAAAAAAAATTGAATAATAATATGCACTTCTATAAGTATTGAAATATTCATATTCTTCGAATGTAATTCCTATATTCATAGTTTCGAGTATAAATGTTGAATATTCGTAGCCAAAATATGAATACTTACAAATTTATTCATATAGGTACCTACAAAGAAATGCAACTATAAATAATAAAAAATAAAGGATAAATACATATTTGTATTTTCGGATATGTGTTTGCTCATCTCTGATTGTATGTAGGTAGGTACGAGGTTGGTAGATACCATTTCAGACCATTCTAAGACCGAATCTGTGAAAAAACCATAGGTGTATGTCTGCGTATTATTTGTGGTGTGAGTATGTGTGTGTGTGTTTGTGTGTGTGTGTGCCGCCACTTCCAAAAAGTTCTGGCATCTCGCCTCCAAGTGGCTGGTGTCATAGGTGACGTCCAGAGAGCATTTCGCCCAGCGGATGGCACAGCGGAGAATCTAACAGTTCTCCAAACTGTCATTTCGCTGGCTCGTATCAAGAAACGGCAGCTCCATCTTGCCGCTCTGGACGTCGCTAAGGCCTTTGACACAGTTAGCCACTTTGCCCTGACCGATTGTCTTCGTGGTGTCGGGGCACCTGCTCGTTTAATTGAGTATGTTGCCTGTCTGTACCACGAAGGCGTGACGGTCCTAGAGGCACGAGGTGAGTTGTCAGGGGATGTTGTTATTGGGCGGGGGGTACGCCAGGGGGATCCTCTGTCGCCACTCCTCTTCAACCTGGACGTGGATACGGCCTTGGGTAAGCTGCCAGCTGAAATAGGGTTCGATCTCGCCCCTGGGGTGCGAGTAGGTGCATTGGCTTTTGCTGATGATGTCATCCTACGCGCAGAAACCCGTGAGGGCTTGCAGATCTCCCTCAACGCATTTGCTGAGCAGCTAGCCAGGTGTGGTTTGGTGGTCAACCCAGCTAAGTGTGGGTCGGTCTCCTTGGTCCCGTCAGGTCGCCAGCATAAGGTGAAGGTAGTGGATGAGGAGTGTTTTGTCTTAGGACAAACTTCCATCCCTGCCCGATCCATGCTGTGTGTGCCACCAGCAGTGTGGTGGAGCACTAGCTCGTGTCACCAAGGCTCCACTGAAGCCACAGCATAAGCTGCGCCTCCTTCGCACGTACTTACTGCCAAAGTTAACCTATGGGCTAGTCTTTGGCAGGCTTACTGCGGGGAGGCTGCTTGAGTTAGACCGTGAAGTACGCTCTGCTGTGCGCTCTTGGCTAGGCTTTCCACCTGGTGTCCCAAGTGCCTATATCCATGCACCGGTCAAGGCCGGTGGGCTCGGCATTGTCTCTCTCTCAGCCGCTATCCCATCTTTACGCCGCCAGCGCCTGCTTGCCCTAAGGGGCTCTAGCTGTGAGGTCGCCCGCACTGCTGCTGACCTTGATTTTGTCAGACAGCAGTTGTTGTGGTGCGATCGAGCAACTCCAACTGCTCCAAAACCCAGCTCATCTGCTGAGTTCGCTACTGCTCTGCATGATTCAGTGGATGGTAAAGAACTCCGACAGTGCTCTGAATCCCCCATTTCCTCCCAGTGGGTTGAATGGGCTTCAGAGGGCATTGGGGCCTGCGACTACCGACATTTTCATGCCGCCCGGGTGGCAACATTAGCCACTGCGGTGAGGTGTTCTAGAGGTAGTCGTGGGACAGTAGATACCCTTTGCCGTGCCTGTCGGGGTAAAAATGAGAACCTGTATCATGTGGTGCAGCAGTGTCCACGGACTCATGGTGGCCGCATTCTGCGTCATGATGCGGTCGCCAAGCAGATAGCAGGTGCTTTGTCATCCAGCGGCTGGGATGTGGAGAGAGAGAGACTGTACCATATGCCGAGTGACCGGGGCAAGAAGCCAGATATCGTCGCCATCAAGCCCGATGGGTCTGCCATAATCCTGGATGTCCAAGTTGTCAGTGGCAGCGTGGACATGGAGCAGACCTGGAGGGCTAAAATAAGTAAATATGATAGGAACGACCTGCGACAAGCGATATCTGAGCTAAAGGGAGTGGCGCCTAATAAAATCAAGGTCATGGCCGCGACCGTGTCATGGCGCGGGGTGTGGTGCGGGAAAAGTGCCACGGAGCTTCTCGAGTTGGGCATCTCGGCAGGAGTGCTCCGTGGTATCACCACCCGCGTCCTTCGGGGCTCTTACCTCAATAGGTGGTCATTTTATAGGGGCACTTCCTTTCATCCTTCTCTCCCTCCTCCATCTTCCTCTACTTCCCTAATCCCTAGGGCTGGCGTCGGGTAAACCAGGGCGTCCTCCCCATTTTTTAATTTTGTTTTTTTCGTTTTTTTTTTTTTTTTTTTCTTAATGGCGTGCCCCCTCCGTTTTTGAGGGGAGATTTCTTTAAAAAAAAAAAAAAAAAAAAAAGTGTGTGTGTGTGTGTGTGTGTGTGTGTGTGTGTGTGTGTGTGTGTGTGTGTGTGTGTGTGTGTGTGTGTGTGTGTGTGTTTTTTTTTTTTTTAATTTTCTCCTCCACAGTACCCCTGTGGAAGAGGAGTTTATTATTCCGCCTGCTCCCCAAGAGACTACAGGCGATTTACATGCTATAACATCAGTAATTAACATACGCATTCTTATTTTTACGGTATTGAATGTAAATTACAAAAATATGCGGTAAAATAATCTAATATTACACTTTTTAAATGATAGTACAATAGGCTGGAAATCCAATCACTATCACAGCAAGTCCAAGTTCATAGAGTTAAGAAATACAATAATTTCATCCAAGTGGTCAGAAACGAGATCCCTCATCGGTATCGGCCAGGCACCGCATTTCAGGAAGCACTTCCTCTCCAGACGTGCACGCTGCTGTTCAAATTTGCTGCATCGAAACAAAAGGTGGTCCCAATCCTGTATCTCCCCTGAGCACATACAAGTAGCATCCTCACTGAGGCCGAACCGTTGCATGAACTCACGCACTCTTCCATGTCCCGACAACATAAGAGTTAACCTCCAAGAAATAGGAAGATCAAGGGCAAGTCGGTCTCCTATTGTAGGGAAGAATGTCTTTGTCCTACGGCCGTCAGCTGTCGTCCTCCACATCTGTTCCCATAGCTCGATACTATGAGCACCACAATCCTGCTTGATTTTGGACTTAGGCATTAGGGAGAAAGCAACCGGGAGGTCCAGGCTCATGGCTGCCTCCCTTGCACAGGAATCCGCCTCTTCATTCCCAGCAGTGCCACCATGCGCCCGAGTGTGCTTCAATACCACTCTCCAGGTGTGTGTGTGTGTGTGTGTGTGTGTGTGTGTGTGACACAAATTTTGTCGACGCTGCCCAAACCACTATTGTCAACCGATTTTCGAGATTCTTTCTTTGTTCGATCCCAATTTTAGTCTAGTATTCTGTAGAGTCTACCCACGGTGGGTAACCCACCCAAATGACTAGACAAATTTAAATTAATAAATAAATTAAAATGAATATAAGAAATTGAAATAAATACCTACGAAATATTGTTTTACATGATTTCATGTGAAAATAGGAACTGTAAATATACGGATCCTTGATAAAACTGGAACTACTAATGTAAACAGCTCAAGAGGGATTCTGTAGAACGTACCTAACTAACTCTTCGCTTGACAATATGAAATTCAAGTGCCCATTGCTCAGGAAACTGAGAATAACAAAGTAATCACCGTGTAGATTTGGAAATAATATTCCACAGGTCCTAGGGGACCTAGGTACCTATTTACTTCTACTATGAAAACTTAGTAATATCAATAATTATGTTTATTAAATTTAAAATTATAATTATTTTTCTAAAGCTCCACAAAAAAAAAATATATATATATATTTTCGATACTATATATTTTTAATCTAGTATACAGGGTGTATTGCAAGCAGATGACAATACTCAAGGGGGTTAAACTCGACCAAAAATGTAGTTCAACAACGCCAACCGCAACTCTCTATCTCAATCCGTTTCAGAGATATGTCGTTTTTAATGTTTTATCGAAAAACCCATGTTTTTTAGCATAGAAACCCCAATTTCTCCATTTTACCTCACTTTATCTTAACATTCGACCCCATTTTCGGAATTGATGCACCTTTGTTCTTGAAAAGTACAATAGGTACAAAAGTACTATGATTGTACAAAAGTACAATCATAGTAGAAGTAAATAGGTACCTAGTTCCCCTAGGACCTGTGGAATATTATTTCCAAATCTGCACTGTGATTACTTTGTTATTCTCAGTTTCCTGAGCAATGGGCACTTGAATTTCATATTGTCAAGCGAAGAGTTAGTTAGGTACGTTCTACAGAATCCCTCTTGAGCTGTTTACATTAGTAGTTCCAGTTTTATCAAGGATCCGTATATTTACAGTTCCTATTTTCACATGAAATCATGTAAAACAATATTTCGTAGGTATTTATTTCAATTTCTTATATTTATTTTAATTTATTAATTAATTTAAATTTGTCTAGTCATTTGGGTGGGTTACCCACCGTGGGTATGCTCTATAGAATACGTCTTTATTATTCGATAGCTGTATTTTATGAAGATGTACCTATGCTTCCTTGGTGTTTTAACTCTGGTCACCTATCTGCAATAATAAAAATATTTCCCACAATGATTGTGTCCATACAGTTACTTGCAGAAAACCCTGGTATTTTGAAAAGGATTAATAGACCTCAGAGATATAGTTATTTTTATATCTATATTATAGATTAATTATCCATATTATATTATGGATGCTTAATTTTTATTTCATTAAACTCGACGTGTAGGTATTTGTACGAGAGTGACGAAAACTGAATTTTAGAATGATGCTATATTTATTTGCAAATACAAAATTCTTCCGAGATTTTGTGCAAAAATACTATGAAGATGAAAATAGTATGTTGCCCGTGAAGACAACCCTACCTAAGCCTAATAAATTATCCATCTATAGTTCAACTTTAACGTTAACTTATTGGTCCACTCGATCGTAATAGTTACCTTACAAAATATACTTTAAACAAATAATAATAATAAAAATAAAAATAAATAAATACACAAAACAAAATATAGAAGAAAAAACAGAGAAGGCGGACTACGGTAGGAGTACGACTGGCAGTCACGCGAGTGAGGCGTTTACATACCGCCTTCACTACCACATACCACTCGCACTGCCCGCTCTTTGAGGTCCGCACCGAAAAAACCGCCAGTGGAGGGAGCACAGGCAGGACGAGTGGGAGGAGCAAGGGGCAGCGCGAGAGAGGTGTTTACATGCTTTCGCTGCCCTCTTCCCTACTCACTTCCAACTTTCACGGAAGTGGGCTGAATGTATAAACGAGGTATCAGGGTTGATCGAACTGGATGCAAGTTGCATGAACAATAATAATTTCATAAAGTTCGGTCCAGTAGTTTCGGAGGAAAGCTCTGGACGGCGGACGGTTTTTTTTTCCAAATTCGATTTTCTGATTTTACGAATCCTGAAACTTAAACCTACAAATTTTAGGGAGGGGGGGGGGGGGGGGGTTAAAAAAAAATTTTTTGGTCGATTGCAAAGGTTAATTAATGAAAATAATTAACCAAACCAGATAGAACCAGTTGAATCAGCGTTGATAACTACATCTTATGTGCCACATTCAAGGGGTTTACTTTCAACCATTTTTTCGTTCAAAACGCACCAATAGTGAAATGGATCAAGGAAGCTCAACTTATGGTATGGCCTGGAGAATTTAAAAAAAAAATTCAAATTTCCGATTTTTCGTATGAAAATTGCGGCCCGGAATGAGCGATACATACATAACACATAACAAAAACTTTAAAATAGAAATAAAGACTCTCTGATGCGTGGAACGGATTTGGCAAATAGGTACGTATGGGACTTTGATTTTTATAATAGCAAACGAAAATAATGCTCAATATTTTTGAATATTCCTTAGAAACTACCAATGTATACATTTTTCCTACTATAAGTAGGTGTATACGTGTGTGGGCATCATTGATGACTTGATCCTAAGAATACGATAATTCTTTCCTTCGTCTTATGATGGAAATTGTATATTAATTGAAAATGTGACTATTTCCTGGTCTTACTCAACCACTTGAACGAGAGTGACACTTTTGTTTTCGTGTGATGCACTTGTCGATTCACACATTTGGGCTGATTGGGACGACGTGGAAGGTTTTTGCCACCACCACTGTAAGGTGGCTCCATACTTTGCCATGTTTATCCAGCAGTACCGAAAAAGCTTCAATTCAAATTTCAACAATCAAGTTTCAACTTGTACCTGATCAAAGTGGTATCGCAAGTTGTAATTATGCTCTACCATACCCAGAGAGGCCCCGTTTAAAAATTCAGTATAGATAGGTACATCAGAAAAGCTGAATAGGAACAAAAGAAGCTAATGAGCCCACTCAGCTGATTAGAAGGGTTTGTTAAGTTGTAATATAATTACTCTACCACATCGAAAGATGTCCCGTTCCAATTTTTAGCATCTCAAGTTTGATTGGAACCAAATTAGGTGCAGAGTTCACTCTGCTGATTAGGGTGATTCTGTAAGTTGTAATTATACTCTACTACACCCAAAGAGATCCCGTTCCAATGTCCAGCATCTCAAGTTGAATAGAAATCAAATAAGCATCAGAGTTCACTATGGTGATTAGAGTGTTTCATCAAAATGAAAGTATACACTACCGCACCAAGAGCGAATGGTTGGGGGGGGGGGGGGGGTCCTCACTTCATCATCGAATAGGAATGAATATAGGAACGAATATGAACATTCGATAATTTAACAGAATTATCCTACAATAAATCAGGAAAATTCCGTCATGCGATCATGCTGCATGACTTGAACTTTTTTTTTGTTTTTGTTTGCGCTTGAGTGGTGAAAAATATTAATTTTTGAGAGAGAAATTGACCGAAGACCATCCGCACATTCCCAGAAAATGTCGTCTATATCGAATGAAACGTGTAGACGTGATGCAAGTTAAAAGTATTTCATTCTTGCACGAGTAGCAGCTACTAAGTTATGATCGTGTCGAATTTTATATGGGGCAATTAAATCGTCTTTTCCCGCCTAGGTAACCTCCAAACTTGGGGTATATTCGATGAATAGACCTTGAGAAAATAGCGCTTTATTCGTTTGCGTAGAGTGAAATATTAATATGTGAATACAGAAACTGATAGGGAACCATCAGCAATAATCATCCCCCGAGAATTTAATCAATTCCAGAGGTAAACTAAGGAATTAGGTCGTTACAAGTATTTTTGGATAACTACTCAGACAAACAACATCCTCTTACCGAGAGAATTGATACAAATCAAATTCAGAACTATCTAAAACGTAAAAATGAGAGTGGTAATTTTGATTTTGGCGAGAAAAAAAATTTTCAACTCCCGAAGAAGAAAAAACTGTTATAAGAAGGTACTGGTCCTCCAACAAGTCTAGCGATCAGCAATAAATTATAGAATGAACTAGAGGGGCCTCCTACCTAGATTACTGTCTTCTTACTAGTTGTTTTCGACTTGGGTGCATTATTTATTATTCTTTTTTAATACAACTCGATATCATTCTGAGAATTTTGAAACCAATCACGCTCTCCTTCGATGATTATACATATTTCTATGATTTTTCGAAGTTTCGAATAGTAACTACATCACAGCCCTTTGTGACGTACCTAGTAATTATTCGGAACTTTCAATAATCATAGACTACCTACTCACTAAACTAGGAGAGAGCGTTCAGTATCGAAACCATCAGGATAATTGCTGTTCACGTTTTCTTTTGTGTTTGCCTGTCAATGGCCCCTCTAAATTGTATAAATCCATTTCTTTCCGAGTTCAAGATCAATAGGAAAACGATAAAATGAAACTGTTGCTTCGCCAGCTTCTGCAATCTTTTTTCGCTTATTACAACCGTAAGCTGTGCACTGAGTCGTTTTCACAGGTAGTTTACACAGGTTTACTAAAAACGTTTGTGAAAATACGAAGGAATTAGTAGCAAGGAAATTGAAGGGCTACAGACCTGTATTAAACCTGAATAATGGGAAGACCCCGAACCGAGGAGGGGGCAGCTTGAGATATCCAAAGTCCTCCAGTCGGGAAAGATCAAAGGAAAAAACAAAGCGCGCCGCCCAAGATCGCGTTCGCCAGTCCTAAATTTCTTTTTCCGCCTCAAATGATCAAGGAAATTTTTTCTTGTTTGTGCCTACATGTTCTCATATAGTTCCCAAACACGGCTTGAACCTGATTTTTTGAATTAAAAAAAATAATCAATTTGAAATTGCAATTTGAAAACGAAATTTAAAATTTTGTATTTTTTTTTTTTCCAAGTTCCATGATATTTCCAATATTCTCGTAGATACAAACTCAAATATATATTGGAACAGGAAAATTGATTCATCCCTTGTAGAAATAATTGGAATAAACTTTTTATCTACCCTCTCTCTCGCACAACTGTCGTCCACAATGGCCTTGAGAGTGCAAAGGAAAGATGCACCTACAGATGTTACAAATAACTTTTGGATCTGGATGGGGTGGGAAACAACCAGCGAAAGTATAATAGGGCTACGCAAATTAAACAAATCATCTGCGACCTGGGTTTCGAGAGTCTATGGATCTCTCAGGAGCATAATTCCATACCCGCAAACGTAGACAACATAGTCCTAGCCTATGAAAATAAAACTAAAATGGCAGATAGGCAAGCTTAGGAATCTAATAATTATAGCGATATTTTCAGGCAGCTACAGATTGGTGGCAATGTGGGGTACCTACCTCTTCGGGTTAGGCCCATTTGTGGGTATTAGACTGGCAAGAGCCCGAAACATTGATCGACATAGTGTTCGATTGCCATATATATGAATTTGCGAGAGAGAAACTTAGTAAACATTCTGATCTATGTATTACACGGAAAACTTTTTCTTAAACCCAACGTCGAGCGTCATTAAGTTTGTGTACAACTACTCGTCCTTGTGCGAGGCGCTGAAAATGCGAGCATATATATTTAATGAATGAAAGTGCGGTTTTAAGATATTGTAGGTAATGCCCCTTTATCGAATTTGTCAAAAAAAAATTCAATCAAATTCAACTTGTAATTGCAATTTTGAAGACAAAATTACAAAACATTTTAAAATGATGGATGATACTTCCAATCTCGTATTCGTCTTGAGAACATTTCCATAATTAAATTTTAATTTTTAATGAAAATGTTTCTACAAAAATGGAATAAACTTTTGGTGCGGCCGTAGCACTATGTCTTATCTCAGAATCATATTAAACTCCTGTCCACATTTGCCTTAAAGAGGGAAGAAGGTGAACAAACGTAACAAATGAGTCGTTTTATGCCAAAATTATCAGAAGTTTTCCGTTATGTTACGCTTTGAGTGATGCAAATTGTAATAATTTCCTATCCAGGGAGGCCTTAGTATAGACATGGAAATCTCAAAAATCTGAAACTTTGCACAGGGGCTGCATTTAGGTTTTCGTAGTGCCCCGAAACTGAGCAGTCCAATCCTTCATCACCCAAGAATTTTTTAGGCAAAAAAAAAAAAAAAAAAAAAAAAAAAAAAAAAAAAAAAAAAAAAAAAAAAAAAAAAAAAAAAAAAAAAAAAAAAATTGGGTTTTGAAGTGTTTTCCAAGGTTTTGGGAACAAATAATTATTTTATTGGTTAGACAACTCTAAACCTCACAAGTCCATGGTCATGTAAATCGCAAAATCTAATTACCTAGGTATCTGTATCAATTCAGCAATGCAATATTGATCACAGAAAATATGAAAGTGATGAACGTGGAAGTGACGTGTACCTATTGTCTGAAACGGGAATAATAAACCTTTGTCAAGAATTTGCTGCGTTTTTAAACTGTTTTTCATCCATCAAAACCTTGGGCAACCGCCGAGTTTCGGGGCAAAACATCGAACGTTGAAATCTCAACTATTGTTCAAATTTCCCTTCTTTAAACTTTCCTTCATGCCCCAGTGATGTATTAAAAAATTATAATAATAATGTTGTTCACGTCAAGTCACTAGGGATGACACCAAAATTTGGAATTAACCTGATTTCAAGAACGTATTTGAACAAATTGTAAACTTTGAACGATGCACCTCATTGAATGAAATGTAGTCGCAGAACCACGTTTTTTCACCAAAATCATATTTCCACTCGTATTTTATATTGTAGACATTCTTTGGCAATTTCCGTTTTGTGTAAATGACCGTTTGTCCGTCTGCCTCCAAGAATTATTTTCTCATTAGACACTATGTCTGTTTTCGCACAAGCTTGGATGGTACTTGGGGAGATCATCCCTCTGATAGTGGCGCTTTTGTAATCGATTAAGAACTATTTCTTTATTTTTCAATTCCCCTATAAATTTGATGGTTTATGTTTGAGATACTTGAATTGCCAAAATCGATTTTAAAAAATCCGCCGTCGTCCGCCGTCTGCCCTATTCCTACACCACACCGTCCGCCGTTCGAAGCTTTTTTCAGATACTTCCTTACCAAAGTTTACGAAATTTGGCTGAAAAACCCCACATCACCCGAAGATGATCCTTGACACTTTGTATCACACTCACTCAATTCGAAAGGGTGTAATTTAAAGGTTATAGGTTAAGGGATTATTCCGAGAATTATTATGGGGACCGGAATTGAGGTTGCTGAGGAAGCACAAAGGAGTGATACGAAACTCGAAAGGAAAGGGAGGAAAATAGCATTTTTGATCAGCTACATCACTTGAATGGAGAGTTTCAGATATATTTTTGGTTCAACACACAAGGATTTATAGGGAGCAAATATGATCCTTATCCACTCCTTCATCCACATTGGAGCCCTGAATTCTTTTTCGGTTTCTGCTACAAATAAAAAGAAGATTCAACTTCCCTTCAGACAATGTACCTAAGGAATTTTCGGTTATATGTTTTTAATTGCAATTTTACAGACAGTGTTGTATTACCTCCCAAAACCGACCTGCCGCACGACAGGACCTAGAAGATCGGATTCGTCGTACTTTTTACTTGATATATACTATTTTGTTCAAATGTAAGATGACGAAATATGAAAAGTGTCAGAATTACCCCCTCCGTGAGATGCGAAACTCGACGAGACCTAGAAAATGGTATACCTCATGTTTTTTACATAGTACAAACTATTTAATTATTTCAAATTTAAAATGACAAAAAAAAGAAAAGTGTTGGAATTACCTCCTCCATGTGACAGCCCGCGAGACGAGACTTAGAAAATCGGATTCCTCGGATTTTTTACCTATTAGAAACTATTTTTCTCACATTTTAAATGACAAAATAAGAAAAGTTTCGGAATTACCCCCTCCATGAGACGCGCCGTGCGACGAGACCTAGAAAATCGGATTCCTCGGATTTTTTACCTATTAGAAACTATTTTTCTCACGTTTTAAATGGCAAAATGAGAAAAGTTTCGGAATTACCCCCTCCATGAGACGCACCGTGGGACGAGACCTAGAAAATCGGATTCCTCGGATTTTTTACCTATTAGAAACTATTTTTCTCACATTTTAAATGGCAAAATAAGAAAAGTTTCGGAATTACCCCCTCCATGAGACGCGCCGTGCGACGAGACCTAGAAAATCGGATTCCTCGGATTTTTTACCTATTAGAAACTATTTTTCTCACATTTTAAATGGCAAAATAAGAAAAGTTTCGGAATTACCCCCTCCATGAGACGCGCCGTGCGACGAGACCTAGAAAATCGGATTCCTCGGATTTTTTACCTATTAGAAACTATTTTTCTCACATTTTAAATGACAAAATAAGAAAAGTTTCGGAATTACCCCCTCCATGAGACGCGCCGTGGGACGAGACCTAGGAAATCGGATTCCTCGGATTTTTTACCTATTAGAAACTATTTTTCTCACATTTTAAATGACAAAATAAGAAAAGTTTCGGAATTACCCCCTCCATGAGACGCGCCGTGGGACGAGACCTAGGAAATCGGATTCCTCGGATTTTTTACCTATTAGAAACTATTTTTCTCACATTTTAAATGACAAAATAAGAAAAGTGTTGGAATTACACCATCCATGAGACGCGCCGCGCGACGAGACCTAGAAAATCGGATTCCTCGGATTCTTTACCTATTAGAAACTATTTTTCTCACATTTTAAATGACAAAATAAGAAAAGTTTCGGAATTACCCCCTCCATGAGACGCGCCGTGCGACGAGACCTAGAAAATCGGATTCCTCGGATTTTTTACCTATTAGAAACTATTTTTCTCACATTTTAAATGACAAAATAAGAAAAGTTTCGGAATTACCCCCTCCATGAGACGCGCCGTGCGACGAGACCTAGAAAATCGGATTCCTCGGATTTTTTACCTATTAGAAACTATTTTTCTCACATTTTAAATGGCGAAATAAGAAAAGTTTCGGAATTACCCCCTCCATGAGACGCGCCGTGCTACGAGACCTAGAAAATCGGATTCCTCGGATTTTTTACCTATTAGAAACTATTTTTCTCACATTTTAAATGGCAAAATAAGAAAAGTTTCGGAATTACCCCCTCCATGAGACGCGCCGTGCGACGAGACCTAGAAAATCGGATTCCTCGGATTTTTTACCTATTAGAAACTATTTTTCTCACATTTTAAATGGCAAAATAAGAAAAGTTTCGGAATTACCCCCTCCATGAGACGCGCCGCGCGACGAGACCTTGAAAATCGGATTCCTCGGATTTTTTACCTATTAGAAACTATTTTTCTCACATTTTAAATAGCAAAATAAGAAAAGTTTCGGAATTACCCCCTCCATGAGACGCGCCGTGGGACGAGACCTAGAAAATTGGATTCCTCGGATTTTTTACCCATTGGACACTATTCTTCTCACATTTTAAATGATGAAATAAGAGGGACGATCCTGTTTATTTTGATGAAAAGAGGAACTCTCAAGCGCCAGCCATGGTAGGACAACTTGACGCGACAATCCTGTAACTGGTGTTAAACGTATATAAAAGACCGGTGTGATACAAACGCAGTATTATCGCGTCAGCGCCGTAATACTGGATCTGGTAACCTGCGCGGTAAGACTGTGGAAGTATATATATATATATATATATATATATATATATATATATATATATATATATCTATATGAAAAAGTGTAAACTTCAGGAATCGTTTCAGAATGCCTCAAAACGGATTTAAATGTAAATAAAGAATTTTTTTCCGAGATTTTGATTTTAAAATTTTCCGAGCTATTGCAATAGCTTCAGTTTTTACAAAAATTCGCAGAAACCAAAAAATATCTTTTGAAAACAGTCTTCCAATATCGTCGACGATTGTTGACAATAATAAACTAATCGTAGCATTGAATCGAATCGCTATGAATGTAAATTTTATAAAAACTTACGAAATCCATAGCAAACATATATTTCTGAGAAGTTTTGTTCGATTCATCGACTCTACTGCCTCCACTTCATGTCGGAATGGTACCAAAATTTAAAAAGCACATTCTTTGCCGTGCAGTTTTTTTGTTGAGGGAGGGGAGTAAGGTATGAGCGGTTATCTTCGCCTCTTCTTCCGGTCTATTAAAAAGTCCAATATTGAATGTATTGAACCAAAAACAATAATTCAATATATCTTTTTAATGACGATGCTCATATTCGGATGAGGTATGTAGTTACGTATACACGATAGTCGCAGGTCTTGCGTACAACAGTTGAGATCGGTTTGTCGAAAATTGTGCTGTGTGAAAACTACTCTTCAGTAGATGTCAAAAAATGTCAGGCTCTAACCGATGATTCCTGAACCGCGATCGCTGGAGAATCGTCGACCCTTGGAAAAGACAGATGTTGAGAGAACGTGCGTGGCTCAACTGTCCGTGAGCCGCTGGTTCAACACGGAGGTTTGAAAGCCTTTCTGTTCCCCTTACGTGCACCTACTTGATTAACTTTCCGTTTCCACCGGAGGTTTTTATGTTTTAGCGACCCACAACGAGGCCCCCTCTTCCTCTTTTACTGGGTTGCAGAACTTTTTTGTCACACCCTTCTCTAGGCCGCTATTCAACCTTATTGGCAGGTGAAGCGTGGAGACCTCACCGCCTTGCATTTGGTGGGATATCCTTTCCTTCGTTGGGCTATTCATCCTGCGGACGTCTTAACGCTCTCGCAAAATCAGCTGGTCCACCTTCCCATCAAAAGCGAAGATAAGCGATCAATTAGGAGCATGGCTTTGGAAAATGGGTCAGCGTGACCAGGCCTTTTTGCAAAATACGTAATATGAAAAAACAACCGCTAGTTCAAAAGACATTACAACTCCTATTAGCCCTTCCCGGTCGAGTGACAGTGCGCCTATCGGCCTGTCAGTTGGGGCATTCGCAGTTTTATCTACTTTCCAACTCATTCCTGACATTTACGCTCCTAGTTTTCTATTATTTCTTCCGTAGTGTGGACAGAACCCCGTTAACACGAATGCAATGTCAAATCTTGGAACGAATAGTGAATGGCTAGTTATATGGTCGTAAGCAGAACGCCTGTAAATTAATCAGTATTTTGCAAAATGTGTGGCGAACTAAACTAAAACTAAATCACTCGCAACGAAGTTGTGGGCACCCACTTCAATAAAGAAAACGAAAGTTAGCGAAGGACTTTTTCTATTCCTAGGAAAATGTGGAGTTACAATGTTAATTCGATTTTTTCGGTCAGGTCATCATCAATAAAAACAGTTGGGTATTCGGTAATTGAAAAATAACGAAAGCTATTCATCATCAGTAACAAACACAATCACAATAATTTATTATTGTTAATTACCTACTACTAATGACCTAACCGTCCTGATTGATTAAACATGTACCTAGCTCTCCATTTATACAACGAATACATATTATAAAGGTGAGCACATTTAAGCGATTTTTGTTTAAAAAAAGTCTTTTGTAAAAAATAATCAAAAGTGTAAAATATTTAGTTACCTACCTATAGTTTTCTTTTTTTTTTTTGTAAAAAATGAAATTTAAAGTTAAGTTTTTTTTTTAATAAAATTTGAAATTGTTTACATTTACAAATGTTTTTTTTATATTTCTTTATATCATAAAGTTTATAAACGATTATAAATGTAAACAAATTTAAATCTAAATTTGATTTTCAAAAAAACTCATAACTTTAAATTTGATTTTAACAAAGTATAAAACTATAAGTTAGTAAATATTTTACACTTTTGATTATTAATCTCCCTGAAGAAGCCACAGTTCCTTCTGTCCTTAGAAGACAGAAGGCCTTTTTTATATAGCTTGTTATAGTTTGAACTGTCCCAATAAAGAAACGTCATACAATTAGTAGCTGAGTGCATGCGCGAGCCACAAATCTTCATAACAAGTATGACTTCTACAGTTTTCATAGATGAAACTTTCAGAAATTTTATGGTTTTACGCTTCGTTTATCTCCCTACCTTTGAGCAAATTTTTTCATACATAACAATAGTTGATAATTTTAGGTTTTACTATTCCACTCAATCTTTTTGAATGAGAACCTTCTTTTAATTCAATTCAAGCCGCTATCAAGTTTTTTTCGATTCTTTGCAAAAACCGACTTTTTTACAAAAAATCGCTAAAATGAAGAATCTTATGGGCAGAATCTTTTACGTTGTGCATACCTATATAATATATATATATACGTAGCATATATCCGCGGAAATGGAGAGCTACATGTTAAATCAATCTGGACGGTTAAGTCATTAACAGTAAGTAATTAACAATAATAAATTATTGTGATTGTGCTTGTTACGTTGTTGCTTGTGTATGGTCGTCATGAAACTCATATGGGGTAGTCAAATCGTAATTTCACAATCACCCTCCGAATTTGTGCAAGATCAGACGAATAGGGCATGAGAGAAAAATGCTTGATTGGTTTTACGTTTGTGATTATGTCAAGAAATTAAATCTCGAAGACAAGATTTTTTTTTAGGGTATCTACCTATATACTTTAATAAAATTTATCTAGGGTCACTTCAGTCCGCCAATCCGTTCTCAAGAAGACCTTTTGTTGGAGATCTGTAGTCAGATCAATAAATCTAGCTCGCATGATCTGGAGCGGGGCCCATTATCGTGACAAATCGGGAAGAACTTGGTCATAGAACCGGACGTACCCTGTCAGACCCTGGTAGCCTCAACTCCGAGCCCTATCATTCGCGCAGCGTCTCCGTGCAGTTCACTAGGTCACAAGGACAGCGGTCAGATGAGTTGGAGTACCTACCCACCTTCCTTCTGCCTACCGACTCTCCCAGACAAGGAAAGCGGGTTGGACGTCTAGCGCCTTCTTTTTCCTCCACAAATCAACCGATTCACACGCAGTCTGTCAGCTTTAAAAGACATCCGGAAATTATACCATTCAAAGAGTTGTGGAAAAGTGCCGGAATATTGAGGTTACGATGGAGGATTTCTTTGAAGAACTGAAATCCAACATGAAAAGGGTTTTAACCCTCAGACCTGGTAATTATCCTTCTTTGCTGCAAAACTTCCTCGGGTATAATGATGATAATACTGGTTACCTATATTTGAGTTCCTTCTTTGTGAATAATTAACACTTTGTATGCACGGCCTAATGAACCAAGCGACTGAAGAGTTCACCGTTGATGCATCTCTTTTGTCTAAAAATCTATTCAAAAAACTAACAATTCATAGCCATGTTTTAGCAACTTTGTTATTTTGATAGCACATTCTTAAAATTTGACCAATTCATTGTGCTCAAATAGTGTTCGCCATCAAACTCATCCTTTCTTTTGGGAAGCAGTATGCAATGTATGAAATTTTTTTCTCGCAAATTATGATTTTAAAATTTTTGAAGCCATTTCATTTGCGTAAATATTTTACGAAAATTCGCTAAATACTAGCAATGCTTCCGCTACGTTAGTAGTGTCGAAAATGAAAATTTAACTAGCTGAGGAAGAATTAAAATTTCGATAACATCTTACGTTGTCACATTTACGTTATACTGGGTGGTCCCAAACGTAACGTACTTAGTTTGAGGTGTAATGTGAAATTCCACGCTGATCACGAATATGCCTTATATTAAGGGTCCTTGAGTAAATCTTGACCTATTTTTTTTTTTTTTTTTTTTTTTCTTCTTTTTTTTAAAGCAAAAAACTAATTTTTTTGAGGTTTTTTAAAGTGTATTTGGACAAAAAACAGAAATTATCTAGAAAATTCACCTCGAAATAAACGTTATAGGAAAGTAAATTCTGCGTCGAATGAGACATCACCAGCTCTTAAGATTGTACCTACGATTTTCTTGGCGAATTTTAAAAGTGTTGATCGGTTGATACGGTGGGCTCTTTGAGATTACGAAGTAATACCTACCTAGTAAGTAATGCCCACAGTTTTCAAGAATCTCCAATAATGATGTTTTCGACGCTCCAATAAAAACATTCAAACCATAATTTTAAGTTCATACCACCTGCCTACCTTCCTGCTCTTTCATGCTCCTAGAGCCCACCGTATCACCAGATCAAAACTTCTCAAATTCGCCAAGAATCGTAGGTACAATCTCAAGAGCTGACATTGGTCTTATTCGACGCAGAATTCAATTTCCTACAACGTTTATTTCGAAGTGCTTTTCGAATTTTCAAATAATTTCCGTGTTTTTCCCCAAAAACACTCAAAACCGCTCAAAAAAAGTTTTTTTTTTGCGAAAAAAAAAAAATGGTCAAGATTTATTCAGAGAGCCTTAATATGTGGTATATCCGTGATCAGCGTGACATTTCCCATAAGACCTCAAACTAAGTCTGTTACGTTTGGGGCCACCCTGTATATACAGCTTGCATGGAAACTAGTTTGAAAGCCATCTGGTTTCTCCTTCACATTATATAAATCTTCTCACAGATTAAGGTTGCTGGGATAAGTTCATCATTTTTATTTCGTTGGAGCCCGAGGAATAGACGTTGGTACTGCAGAAACTACTCTGGGCGTTCCCAAGCCCGCGCCCATCCGCTCCTGCCGCTGGTTCCTCTCATTGTTCGGTTGGTCTTTTTATCTTGGCACAAACCATTCACACGTACCGCCACCTCCTAACGGACAAATCTCACTTCGGATGTGTGTGATTGCTTTTACATGATTGCCGTACCTATCTAGTTTTTTTCAGCGAGAACCTCGAGAGAAAAGCGGGGGTAGGGATGGGTTGGTTTAAGCATGGGAATATTTTGATTTGCATACTTTGTTCAAGATATACAGATAGTTTTCTATTAAATCGGTACATCAAGAGCTAATAGTGTTCTGTCAGTAATTAATTTCTCACACCACAATATTTATGAAACCTCCAGATTTTTTTTTTTTTTTTTTTTCGCGCCCAAAATCTTACATTGTACTACTTACTCAATGCAGCTGTAAAATACGAGATTGTAATTTATTGGCCAATATAGGTAAAAGCTACCTACTCTATTACACCTAGCTTCATAGTCGTCAGTTGCTGAAATAAACCTTCATCTTTGACCTTGAAAGCTTCATCTATGGCCCACCTGGTTCAAAAGCTTCAGTTATGGCCCGAATTTGTTCTTGAATTCCATTTTTAATTTATCTAAATTATTCAGTACTTAATTTTTTTCTTCATTTTCTGATAATTAGCACGACGTTTTGCCAAATTTTGCATACTGCACGACTTGCTTTTAATGAGATCTCTCTAAACTGAAAAAAAAAAAAAAAAAAAAAAAAAAAACTTCTCCAGAACTTGTTAAGAAAATTTTCTTTTTTAAAATAATATCTTGAACAATACCTAATCTTAGGGGAATGAACATAATCTTGAAAAAAATTCTACAAGATAGGTACTACTACTATTATACTATTGTAATATTATTCGATGATATATTTACCTGCTCAAAAACAGGGTGAGTCCAATTTCTACCTGGATTTCAAGCAGTTTAGAATTTTGAGAACATATTGTATGAAGGAAAAATTACCTCACCGGATTCCTGTCTTATCCATCACGGTCCTCTCTCTTGTGTGAGAGATGACAAAACATACAACACAATCGTAATTATGATCCGTACATACTTACGGGTGTACATACGTACATACGTTACAATCTTTTACGCTGCAGTTTTCTTCCTTTTCTGGACAATTTTGTTTCATTATATTTCATGTTTTCAAAAAACTGTCCTCACGATAGGGTAAAGGCACCAGTCATTGGCCGACCCCCAGTCATTGGCCACCCAGTTTTATAAGTCAGTTTTTTACAACATAGAAGTCTCTTGAATCGTTTTAAATGTTTTTTTCCATCGAAGTGTGTAGTCTAGAAGGCAGTGGGGGGTTGAACGTTATAGTGAAACCTCATAGAAACCTCCCAAACTCATTTCACGTGGTGAAGGTGCAAGAAGAAGGATGATCACCCCTGTTTCTTGTGAAAACGGTAAGCACACCTCAACTCATTCTTAAGGGTTTGATGTGGTGCTTTTCAAATTAGGTGAACTTTTTTTTGTGTTTGCATGATCTCTAGTTGATTATTAATCAATTGCTGCCACCAGGACATAAAATTCTCATAAATTGTAGAAAATATAAGGCCGGCTAATAACTGGATGACAAAAAGAGTGATTCCTCCAGTCATTGGCCGTGTGGCTAATAACTGGAATGATGCAAATTTTTCCTACCCCAATCATTGGCCAGATGGCCAAAACTGCCAGCAGCGCTTATTTAAATGGTTCATATAGGCCCCAGTCAAGTTTTATTGCACGAAAATGTGTTTTCCGATCGTAATGAACAAAAGTGTAGAGAAAATTGTAAGATACCACGGCTCGCTGAATGGTGATGTGGACCCTTTTCGCCGCATATTATCAAGCGCCTTCTTAGTTCGGAAGACAGCGCATTCGATGCACATGCATGAGTTTCTAGGTTCGATTCTTTGGGACTGCACTATCTTTCTTTCTTGCTATCGCACATTTTAACACATGCGCCTGTACCGGGGTAGGCCATATAGGTTCAGGGGCGGTCAATGTCATGTTGGATTTGTTAACCATTGGGAAAATATGATTAGGGACGTCTAGAGATGGTTAGGGATGGGTGGGCCTAACATAATTCGGCTAGGGCTATAACCAATACTAGGATTTTGAGTATTTATATACTGCATTAGGTGAATATTTATATTTTGTCCCGTTTTCTCACTATCCTCACTCCCGTTTCTGCTAATGACCTTGCGCATACTGGGAGATACTAATGGTAAAATTATTCCATTTTTGCTAAACATTTGAATTTCGCACTGCTAAATGGGTTGTTATCCATTATTAATTCATCACGATCTCCAGAAAGGACAATCCGACTTTCTTGACAAAGCTGAAATGATGATATACAGTCATCAAACTAATGAAATCATGACAAACCTGAAATTATGATATTATTCATTGATACAAACTTAACATCTGGAATACAATAACAAAGCATGGAGGATTTCTGATCAGCTGTCGGACTAGTTCCTTTATGCTCCTGAATCAGAACATTGTCAAAAGTCTTGATCAAAAAACAATGACCAATGAATTGTATTTCGGTGTCTTGTTGAATCAGTACATAAATATTACTGTTACCTACTACACAATTAGTGTTTTATAATTTTTTATTAATTTTACTTAATTCTATTTATTTATTTTTTCTTTACTTATTTATTTTTCACCCGTACGATCAAGACTTTTGACAATGTTCTGATTCAGGAACAGATTTATTTTAAGAAACATTTTTCCTCCATCATATTTCTCTCTCTCTCTCTTTCTCTCTCTCTCTCTCTCTCTCTCTCTCTCTCTCTCTCTCTCTCTCTCTCTCTCTCTCTCTCTCTCTCTCTCTCTCTCTCTCTCTCTCTCTCTCTCTCTCTCTCTCTCTCTCTCTCTCTCTCTCTCTCTCTCTCTCTCTCTCTCTCTCTCTCTCTCTCTCTCTCTCTCTCTCTCTCTCTCTCTCTCTCTCTCTCTCTCTCTCTCTCTTTCTCTCTCTCTTTCTCACTAATTCTACGTATCTTGAATTGTAAACTAACAAGTTTTGAGGGGGGTTAGAACAACTTTTTTTTCTTGGTCAATCACGAAGGTTTATTATTGAAATTTATAAACCAATAGTATAGTCGGTTTTTGTAACCATTGGTGACGCTCATTGTGCAATACTTGCAATTTCGTGTTATTCGTTTCTCATGTTCGCTCGTACGCCCTCGACGTGCCATTCTACACCGCAGGAATAGACGTACGGGCAAATACTAGGTTTCTACAGTTAATTGCCAGTGGAAATAAGCTAAAGTTGGGCAAGGCCAATCAAAAAAGGCTATTTGTTGAAGAGAAATTCCTTTAAATCCTCCAAGCATTATTTATAGTGAAGGACTGCAAGGGGTGTACGCTTAAAATGGAATAATCGATCATTCTTAGTCTAGTCAATCTTCTGACAAGGCGCTCGTGCGAAAACCAGTTGTTTTTTCGAAATCAGTAGTATATGCATTTCTTCTCTCCTTACTCTGGTCCGAGTCTCGATGGCCCTGTCCCAAGTTGATCTGGATTCTACCGACTAGGAGAACGAGTTAACCCTGTGAAGCGTAAATGTTTCGTCGCAGTAACCAACGCAAGGCGCAGTAATTAGCAAGTTAAACGGCCGCAGTTGAATCCAGATAGGTGACTTTCGCTTGAAATGGATGTAATCATGAGGAAATTTCAAGCTGATATTTTGTAATGGGCACTATATGGACAAATTATTAGATAATGTGCTGGGAATGTTGAATAAATCAAGCTACTTTTTTCGAACCTCCATGTATGGTCAAGTTAACCAATGACCTTTGGTATGAATCATAAAGTTTATTCAAAATCAAGAGTTATAATAAACGTATATAAAAATAATTATTACTGATATATAATAACTTAGCGCATTGGTTACAAGGTAGTCTGTGAATTGGGGATATGTTGGTCCGGGGATGTGCCTCACGGTGCGGAAGTACCCCATTCTACGGGTGACTTACCTACCCCTAATTTGACACAAGTAAAGTGAGGATTCCGTGCTACCTCCGAAGAGTGAATTATTGGTGTGGTTCCAACATCCAGTTTTTAGCGATTTCTTGTAAAGAATGAAGCTATTG